>JACEFZ010010233.1:725000-756171 GCA_014155875.1 Cepaea nemoralis | reverse complement strand
TTTTGTAGCACTTAAACCCCTTTTTTTCTCGTTTCAATTGATATCTTTTTATTGGTCAGTAAGTTATTCATCTTGCAAAAAGGCTACCTTCGCAATGGCAATTCTTATTCTAATCTCTTCGAGGCATCTCCCGTCATGTAGGATTTTTGCATGAGAAATCATTGCGTGTATACAAGCGAGAGCTATAATTGCACCTATAAATATATTGCTCATGCTTTTTCATTAGCCTCAAATTCTCTCGTAGAATTGTGAAAATCAGCAGAAAATTAGCATACTGCTCTCTGCTATTATCACACACTTTTTTCCGTTTTGTTTCTAGCGTAGTTTACACACATGCTACATGTATTAAGTACGCTGGACTACTTTGCCGGAAAGTTAGCCTTAGACCAGTGCACCTCGCCATCAGGCGAATCCACTCTGACTTCTGAGGTACTTGTAAATTACTCCCCCAAGTCAAGTACGAGAAGCCATCATTTAATTTATACAATTTAGGCTATGATTTCTTATGGGACAGGTGCGAAAATTCCGGCTTGATGAGTTTAGTACTCACAAAGTGGGCTTTTCTTGGCTGTGCAGGCAATTCGTTTGTTGTTTGATTTCACGTTCTTCTTCTTGCTCCCCTTTCAGAGCTTCATTTCTCTTGACACGCTTCAGGAAGTCCAGTCAACAGTTCTGTTTAATGTGTCCAGTCCTCACAATGATTTTCTCAGGAATCATGCGGTTGCCGACATGTTTATTAACTTCCACACCAACATCATGAGGCGCCACATTACACACCCTGCCAGTCTTTCCGTGGAAGAACTTGTGTGGCATACCTTTCTGAATGGCACTATCACCCGTGATGTCTGCTACATCTCCCCTTTTGTAGACTGCATATAAGGTAACAGTTTGGTGACACATTTTTCTCTGAATTTGCGTGAAAATGTGTACCGCGTACCGCGGCTATAATCTGTGAGATTCGTCATCTTGTTTTAATTGTCTTTGCTCCTCTGCCACATTCATAAGGAAGGGGAACTGGTAAAACACCGAGAGTCTTTCTTTCGAACCGTAATGAGAGCTAATTTCTTGCCAATCTATCCATAACCTGACATTAATGTAACAAATTCCTGAGACAAAGACAACTAATCTATCCACGTATTTGTCTTCTAGTCGTGTCCGGTCGTTATCCCATGTCTTTTAATTAACAGACAGAACACGGCATTCCACCTACACGGCCTTACGCCACTGACGCCAACCCGGGCCGCACAAATCTCGCTTGTTATTTCCCTTGATCAAACGGAGCACGGCGAATGGGAGCTCCTTTTGTGTTTGGTTATCTACCTTGGTTGGCGTACACACCACGACAAATTAATAATAGCCATAAATATGTTGACATAAGGTTGCCTAGCAAACAAGTCCAGGAGAGATTCTTGAACGTTTATCAGGAGATCACAGGGACACAAGACACTTCCCGGCTGACGGTTTAGTCGTTCTCCACTTACTGTCCTTTTGTAGCGTTGGGGAATATTGTTGGGGACTGCTTTGAACGTGGGTCAATAAATCTTGATCTCTATTGCTTAATTGGGTGTCTTTACGGCATCGTATTGTTTTTCTTTAAAACCCATACGTGTCTTGTCTCTGCTTTATGCGCAAAGTACACCCATGCTATATACTACCGCTAGGGTGTGTTTCTTCTTCTTTCGTTCGGTGGCAATTTATTGTCTATATCTGCAATGATGTCACTAATATATACTTCACTGTCTCTTCTGTAAAAGTTCTCTCAGTGGTCCGTGGATGTTGTTGTTGTTGTTGTTGTTGTAGTTGTTGTTGTTGTTGTTGTTGTTGTTGTTCTTCTTCTTCTTCTTCTTCTTCTTCTTCTTCTTCTTCTTCTTCTTCTTCTTCTTCTTCTTCTTCTTCTTCTTCTTCTTCTTCTTCTTCTTCTTCGTTTCGTTCGCTTGAAATTAGTCTATAACTGCAATGTTGCTGTCTCTTGTATGAATTTAATTGTCTCTGTTAGTTCACTCAGTGATCCATAGAGTTTATTTTCCACTGTTGTTTCTCTAGGCCAGAAGGTTTGCCTAGATATGTTGTTTTCGGGGTCTTGTTTGAAATGTGACCTGCTGTCAGCGGTGCCAATCCACATGTGCACATGGCTGATTCGTCAATCTTCAGTGTTGTATACATATGACTGCGTAATGGATTGTGTGTTTGGGTGTAAAGTATAAGTTGAAAGTTAGTTGCATATCCTTTACAGGAGGTAGCAATCAACTCCGGCATTTTTGGGCTGTTTGTGATTCCTGGGAAAGTTTACGTTCAGTAGTTTGCCATTGTTTTTTGAACTAACGGCCCTAATATCAACCAAGGCGGCCTGCTTCAAAATCGCCCGCAGCTGTGTGTCGATGGCGGTATGCGGGATTGCTAATTGCACTCTTTAACCATTTCGCCACAGAGCCAGCAAAGTATTAGGTCTTCACATATTCCAGACCTTCACATATTCCAGGTCTTCACATACTCCAGACCTTCACATATTCTAGACCTTCACATATTCTAGACCTTCACATATTCCAGGTCTTCACATATTCCATGCCTTCACATATTCCAGGTCTTCACATATTCCAGGCCTTCACATATTCCAGGCCTTCACATATTCCAGACCTTCACATATTCCAGACCTTCACACATTCTAGGAATTTACATATGCAATGCATGGAGCAGCTGTGGCTGAGAGATTATGGTGTTCTGCATAGACTCAGAAGGTAGCGGGTTTGATCCCAGATTATGTCACATGTTCCCCTGGTATTTGGATAGTGAGATGGATAACTAGAATTCTCAGATAAGGGTGACAAATAGGAGGTCCGTTGTGAAAGTTGGGTACATTAAACATCCCAGGGCGTTTGCAAATTGTAACGTGTAGGCCTTAATCTCGCTGCCCTGTGCAACGTTGTTGGAAAAGAAATCCTACCCATAGGTAGATAAAGCCGGTTATCTTGGATGGACTCTACCTTGAGGAAACAAACCATCAATATATGCATGCTGAAGTCGGACACACCGACCTTTGATTTGCGTAACTAGGTGTGACTCACTCCCGTAAAAGAGGTAGGATAGAAGTAGCGTAGCCAATACCTTCCTCACCACCCTTCAGATACATACAAAGTCCAGAAGACTGAACGCGCACGGGCAATATCGGTGCTGTATAGTTCAACTATAGGACGAGACGTTGCCAACATTGAAGAGCGTAGGGATACGTATTGGTTAGACCAGTGTTTCCCAACGTGGGGCCCACGCCCCACAGGGGGGCAATTCGATTGTTAAGGGGGGCAATTCGAAAATGGAAGAAATCGGCTGGATATAACAAAACGGGGAGACTTGAGACTGAAGTTAACTAAATTGGAACCTGAATAAAATCTCTTTGAAGCAAGCATCAAAGCTCCAGGATCTCACTAAATTTAAATAATTACTAATAATTAAAATAATATCGAAAAATCTTTCATTAAAATAATTTTGTACTTGAATTTCAGTTCTCCATTTTATGTTTTGAAAATTTACTTACTGTGTTTGAAACAATGTTTTCCGGTAGTGAATTTGAATAACGAAGACACAAACAATAGATTGCACGATTTATTGCCTGGCATATTTCGTTGCATCTCGTCAGGTACATACTGCAGAAATCACACAACTTACGTGAATTAACTAGATAAATCCTTCAAGTTGAAATATACACAAGTTCGCACAGTAATGTCAATTATCTACCACGGTAATTTTAAGCTGACTAACATGTCTTTCTGTTTGCACAATTCTGGCTTGCGTTGATTGATCATAATTGCTTCTGCAAATTTTAACAAACGAGTATTTTGTGTGTTAAAAAACACGCGAAAGGCAGTGTCTCTGTCAACCACATGGTCGCTCTCGACAATGTGTCTACCAATTGAAGACGCCGGGAGCTTCCGGTGTGTCGGCCCCACGAGGCTAGCATCTCCTGTGTGTTGTATCTTCTTGACCCATTGAGGTATGTGTTCTGACACTCGTTTGTTAAGCTGTCTCTCTGTTCTACCAATGTAGAAGGCATGGCATCTACATGTGAATTGGTAAATACAATTGTTTGTGGCGTACAGAGGAACAGGCTCTTTGACTGCTGGTGTAGGAATCGGTACGGTTTTATATCTAATGACTGGAGTTGCAGCACAGAATGTTCGGCCTACTGCTGTAGTAAGCCGGTCTCGTAGACGTTGCATTACGTCATCCCCTCGAAAGGTTAGCTGGATGAATACCTTGAGTTTAGGGACTGTAGTTAAGTCTGGTTTTGGTTTGGGCTGTTGGCAGTGGCGTTTTATAAATCCTGTGGAGTACCCATTCAGGTTTAAGATATTCTTCAGAGTTTCAAATTCCTCTGTCAGTGTGTCCTGGGTGCATATCTTTCTAGCACGGTCAAACAGGGTCCGTACTAAGCTCCGTTTGTACTGGAGCGGTGTGAAGCTCTGAAAATTTAGGTATTGGCCAGTCCATGTTCCTTTGCGATACACCGATCTTTGAATTGTGCCGTCTGCACTACGTCTCATTAGAATATCTAGGAACGGTAACGGTTCGTTGTGTTCGTGTTCCATAGATAGAGAGATGTTTTTATGCGTCTTGTTCATTGTGGCCTGGAACGATGTTGCTTGTAGCTCGTCTATGGTGATAATTAGTATATCGTCCACATAACGACGGTAAAAGGCCAAGTTGTTGATGTCTGAGGATCTCTTTTCTTCTAAATGTGCCATGAAGATGTCCGCTAGAATAGGACCAAGAGGACTCCCCATGGCCACTCCGTCAATTTCGCGGTATGACTTAGTTAGAAAATTGAATTGTATGTTGGCGATACATAGTAGTAGTAGCCTCTCCAGAATAGGTGTTGGTATGCCTAATTTTAGTTGTTTGTCTCCAATGCGTTCCCTTATTATTTTCACTGTCTCCTCTAATGGAACGTTGGTGAATAGTGAGGCTATATCCATGGATGCCATGTGTTTGTTATTTATGTCCATAGTGTCCAATAATTCCACCAGTTGGAATATATCTCTGAGTATTTTCGGATCGAAGGACTGTCGTACTGGCTTTGCTCAATAATTTGTCGTACTGTGTTTGCTCAATAATTTCGTAGCGATTTCTTCCTAATCCCTACCGGTCCTTTGGCTCGGATTTGCTGCTCTCCCCCCAATAGTGCGCCTGGTCTGGTCGGGGGTGGGGGTGGGGGTGGGGGGATGGTGGCGGGATGATCAAATAAAAACCCATCACATATCTTCACCTTAGATGTGGGCCTGGTGGACCACTGTGGGCAATAGCTCACAGTGAGACTAAGGGTCCACACAAAACAAGGGGGGAGGTGGGGGAATAAGCTTGTCTGGGGTAACCCCCAGACCAAAAAAAAAAAAAATCACCCGACACACAGGGACGCGGGGCCTGGGAGGGGGGGGGGGGCGGCTCTGGCCCCTCTTGGAACCGTGAGCCCTTCTAAAAAAAAATTCAAGTTTCTTTAGTAAGCATTTCAATTTTTGAATATTAAAAATGATGCATATGTTTGGGGGGGGGGTGGGGGGGAGGGGGGGGGCATAAGAATTTTAGAAAGGCTTAGGTGGGGCATAGCACAAAAAAGGTTGGGAAACACTGGGTTAGACCCTACCTGCCTGTCCCGTATCTGTAGGAGATGATACTAGGGATACGTTATTGGGTAGACCCTACCTCCATCCATCATGTGCCATGCCGGTAAGCGTGGGCGGTCATGTTCTGCCATCTCACTCGATCACCAGAGTCGTGGATCAGCTCCGTGTTTCTGTCTCGACCATGCCACAAGGCCAAGCCATCCAGGTACTTGCTTCTAGGTCTTCCCCTTGGTCTGTTCCCCTCGATCTTACCAGTTGTCACTGTCGTGTCCTCCTTTAAAGTGTCGTCCCTGGAGTGAGGAGATCCGACACCCACATTATAATATTATTTTTTTTTTCCCCTCAATATTCTGGAGAATCCACCAGCTTCCGTCCAACACACTCCATCAGCCTATGGACACCTTTTCCTATCACTCTCACACTGTCGTACTATGCCCCCTTCTCATACTTCCCCAACGCAACATACTCAACAACTCTTACTTCTAGAAATTAATAAAGATTAATTTATTAAAATAAAAGTGTAACGTGTATGAGACGTGTATGCGAAGAAAATGTGTGACGTGTTCTATAAAGTGTAGAGAATCTGACTCTCAGACATCAGATCAGTCCGCTGATCACAGCAAAGATAGACCACAGCACGTTACGTCAGAACAAGTACGTCTCACCCGTTGCCGGAACCATCCTGCCGGATACTGCTTTGCTTCTGTAGACCTCTGGTAATCCCATTTCATGAACATGAGAAATAGACACCGGTGGTATGAACAGTTACTTATGGACCGGATTCACTCTACACAATGTCCGTTCCTAATGTTCTCTAACCAACTGCACAAGTTCTTTTCTAGTGTTTACACAGTTAGTAAAGTTAAGTGTTAGTCGACAGATCATCCTCGTTGCACATCGAACCATTCAGTCCGCAAGTGCTAATTACTAATGTTAATTGTTACTGTACTAACACTAGTTACTCTTAACCGGTTCTCTGGTTCGTTACCACTGTTTAATGCTGTATGGTGCAACTGTAATCTTCACTATGTTGGGTGAATCAACCTCCCTCTAGCTTTTAATCACGTCTGTAAGCAATCTTTATTGATTGCCGAACTGGTGTTCTTCAGACTGGGATTTTCCTTCCTTCCCAAAACTTTATTGAGCTTCCTTGGATCTGGTAGGGAACCTTAAATGGCACCACTGCAGTCCTATCAATCATATCTACATCTGCCATTATAGGCACGTGTAAAATTAAGTCACTAATTAACACACGGTAGATATTATTTCCACTAGGCGCTGCCGTGCCCTGGCACTCTGACTAAAGCATAATTTCAAGTCCTCCCTAGCTGGTCCCAACTAGAGTTTATATGGCAAACTACCAAAGTTGTCCACGTGACTTTATCCTCTTCTCCCCCACACAGGTGTTATTTGGACATATCAACCATTTTCAAGGATCTATTTTTCCGGGCTTAAATCCTGTCAAAGTTGTCAGTAATTGTTAAGATTCTCAAAACAAGCCAGCGAATTTTATGACGACTTCCAACAAACAGTTGCAAATAACCCCGTCAAACTCTTCATGTTCCGGAAACCAAGAATTGACATATGTACTGTTTTCTCCCTACTAAGTACTTCCGTTTTACATCTGCCATTGTGATCTCACGGCTTCCATCTGCATTCAAATGTTGACAAAACTTGTCAATCTTCTGTTCCGTGGTGACAATATATGTGATTCTAACTGGTAATGAACTGCCAACTCGGTGTATCCCTTCCTTCTCACTCAACACCAAATGTGTAGATGGGCTGACCCCACTGCTTCCATTTACATTCAAATGTAGACAAACTAATCAAGGCGATGCCAGGACCTGTCACCATCAACACCGACCGTTCCAAATCCGTTATAGATGTACACGTGCAGCTACAAATATTGTCCTGAGATTTTGACATCCGCGGTGTTTTTCCAGTTAGTAAAATAATGGTGCTGAAAATACACGCCAAGCAAACGTCGGGAATATTTATCTGTTTAACTCATGGCAATCTCGCGACATAGGCCCCCTCTTAAGAGAGTAGTCCATCTCACTCTCCTCCACCATGAGTTAAATCCAGATAATTCATTCCTCTTCTTCAGGAGCTGGGTGTCTTGACAAGAAATCCGCTCCAACATTTTCCTTCCCAGGAATGTACTCTACTGTGAAATTATACGGTTGAAGTAACAACGACCACCGCATCAAACGTGCGTTGAGCTTCTGAGAAGTAGCCAGGAACATCAGGGGCTGATGATCCGACTGAACCCGAAACTTAACTCCATACAAATATGGCTGAAATTTTTGCACTGCCCATACGAGGGACAAGCATTCTCTCTCGACGGTTGAATAATTCCTCTCCGCCGGTAGAAGTTTCTTACTTGCGTATGCTACAGGTTTCAAAACCGAAGCATCGTCTTTTCCTTCCTGTAACAAAGCGGCTCCAATTCCAATCGCACTCGCATCTGTTCTCAACACAAATTGTTTGGAAAGGTCAGGGAGCTGTAATACAGGTTTGCTGACCAAGGCCTCCTTTAACTGACTATAGGCATTCTCACATTCTGGTGTCCAAATGATTTGATCCGGTAATCCCTTTTTCAAGGTTTCGGTCAACGGAGCTCCCAGTTCAGTGAAATGTGGGATAAATTTGTGGTAGAACCCACACAACGAGAGAAAAGATCGCACATCCTTCTTCGTTTTTGGCCTTGGTGCATTTCTGATTTTCTCCAGGTTCTTCTCTTCTGGAACAATGTGTCCTGGAGTGATGGTGTGACCTAGAAATTCCAGAGTCTGGTAACCAATCATGCACTTGGTTGGACGAGCAGTAAGCCCTGCTTCCTTGAGCCTATTAAACACTCTCTCCAAGGATTGTAAGTGGTCATCCAGGCTGTCACTGGAAATCAGAATATCATCCATGAATGAGATGATGGACGGATCCTGTAACGGATCTAGTAAAGTCCTCATCATGCGTGTAAACACACTAGGTGCATTGCTGAGTCCAAAGGGCATGACCTTGAATTCGTAGTGTCCACTGGGTGTACTGAAAGCTAACAGTGGTCGAATCTCCGGTTTGACTGGTATCTGATAGTACCCCCGACTCAGATCCACCTTTGAAAAGTACCGAGCCTTATGGAGCCTAGCGAATAACTGAGTTGGATTCGGCAAAGGTTCCACCTGAAACTGTGTATGACTGTTCAGCAGTCGGTAATCTATACACAACCTGTGTTCTCCACTTGGTTTGCGTAACAAAACTACCCCCGCATTGTATGGGGATGTGGATGGTGCAATCACGTCATCCTCCAGCAGTTTTTTTATTTCCTCCTCCAGGGCCTTTTCTTTAGAGAATGGCACTGGGTAAACCTTTTGGCGAACAGGCTCCTGTGTGGTCAAAGTCATCTCGAACTCCACCAACCTCGTTCGTCCTGGTTTATCAGTCAGTATCTCCTTATGAGACTTGAGAACCTGGGTTATCCTTTCCCTCTCCTGGGAGGTCAGATCAGGGTTCACTTGTACATCCCTATAGGTTTCCTGGTGTACTAAGGGATATTCCCTGCCCTCGCTGGTTCCCACTTCTGTCTCCACTGCAACTGCCATTGCCATGAGGTGAGCTGCCTTGTCTCCGGGTCTCTCTTCGTATTTCCGCAAGAGATTGATATGGAAAATCTTCGACTTTCCCCGGATCCGGATCTGATAGTTGGTTCTGGATATCACCCTTTCCACGGGAAATGGTCCTTGCCAACCTATCTCCAGTTTGTTGTTTCCCGTTGGGAGTAGCAACAAGACTTTATCTCCCACCTCTAGAGATCTTTCTTTAGACCTACGGTTGTAGTAAGCCGCATGTCTTTTCCTGGCCTTTTTCAAGTTTTGATTTGCCAGAGTCCATCCCTTGTGGAGTTTTTCTTTCAGTTCCTCCACGTATTGATAGGATGAGATCACTTCTTCTGACGTCCCCTCTTCAGTCCAACTCCTCAACATGGCTTCCAACGGTCCTTTGATTGGACGACCAAACAGCAACGTAGCGGGTGGTAGTCCTGTTGAGCCATGAGGAACTTCCCGATAGGCAAAGAGTGCTGCTGGGATATATTCATCCCACCTATCAGGTTTTTCCTGCGCTAATTTCCTGAGCATTGTCATCAACGTGCCGTTGAAACGCTCTACTTGTCCATTGGCTTGAGGGTGGTAAGGGCTGGTATGTATGTGGTTAGAGTGAAACACCCTAAATACCTCCTCCATGAGTTTTCCACAAAACTGAGATCCATTGTCCGTCAGAATTTGATCCGGAAAGCCTAATCTGGTAAAGGCCTCCATCAGTGCGTCCGCCACTCTTTTCGAGTCAATCGTGGTCAACGGTATAGCCTCACCCCACATTGTACAGCAATCCACCATTGTGAGTATATACATGTTCCTCTTCCTAGTCCTGGGAAGTGGACCCACGATATCGATGGCTACCCTCTCGAAAGGAGAGTTCATGATGGGCATCTCACCCAACATCACCGGTGCTGTCCAGTGTTTCGGTGCCACCCTCTGGCACTCAGGGCATGACTTCACATACCGACGCACATCATCTGTCATTCCCGGCCAATAGTAGTGGCAGGAAATCCGCTGCATGGTGGCGGCAATACCCATGTGTCCACTAAAGGAGATGGTATGCCCCATATGAAGAATCTGGGACCGATGAGCTTTTCGGGACGACCAACTGACCGTATAGGTTGTCTCCCCTTCCTGCTCTCCTGTAGAGTATCCTATTCTTCATGTAGTACTGCCCCCGTCCTGGTGGATCAGCACTTTTCTGCAGCTTTTTGTAGCAAGGACGTAAAGTATCATCCTCACTCTGGGCAGTTCGTAGCTCCCCCGGCATTGGGTTAGTCACAATTGCGTCTGCCTCTTCCGTTTTCGCCTGAGAGCGAGTCTGCATTGCTCCCATATGAATAGGCTCCCTGGGCATTCCCAGAAAGACATACCGGCAACCTAGGATGACTGGAAAAATGGGATCGGTCAATACAGCGGCCTTGATGGTGCCGGTGACGTACCGTGACCGAATCTCCACATTAGCAATGGGCAACTTCATGACTACAGCACTCTTCTGTGCAGGCTGTATATCCAAGGTTTCACCTGTGAATTGTTCTGGATGTACTAGATCCGCAGAAATCACGGCCTCCCCGTCCAGTCCTGTGTCGTATAAACACTCCACTTGACGACCGTTAACCTCTACCAATTCCACTACAGGTGGTTTTTCCTGGTCTGGAGTCTCTTCCTCGGTCCTCGACCTGTTCGGTGGGCTCCACCTTAGGTTTCCCTGAGCACACGACGAATTGAGTGTCTCCTGACTTTCCCCTGCAGTCAATAGCATTGTGCGTGTTTGACTTGCATTCGGTTGCACCATTTCCCTGTCCTAGATTTTCTATTGTCGGACTTGAATGAGCTCTCCTGGTGGCGAGCTTCCTTGTTGACCTTGGCATTTTCCGTGACAACCTCCTTGGAAGTCACTTGACATGCTGCAAAATGAGGGTTCTTAGCCTTCGATTTGCAGTCCCTCGTATTGTGAGAGGGTGACTTACAAATTGAACACCACTTCTCCGACCACGGTCGTTTAGGTGTAGAGCTTGAGGTGCTCTTGCTTCCCTCCTTCTTCTTCTCTGAATTATCCTCTGATTTTTGCCCATAAGGTTCCCACTTTTTTGTTCCTGAGTTTTTGGCTTTCTTCTTGTCATGTTTCTCTTGACTTTTGGTGTTGGTGGAAAGGTTTTCCCCTGCCTCCCCATGTACCTCGACGAACCGTTCTGCTAATTTATTCACGAGGTCAATACGTTCCGCTCCTTGTTCTCCCAGGAACGTCCTGAGAGGTTTAGACATTTGCTTCTTCAGCTGGTCGACCACCATGAGCTCTTCCAGACTCTCATAGTCATGTGCGAACCCAGCCAAATCCATCCACTTATGGAGATAAGATTTAAGACGCAAACTGTAGGCGGCAAACAACTCTCCCGGTTCTCGTTTCGCTGCTCGAAATTTTTTCCGGTAGGTATGCGATGTAACCTCGAATCGTTTCAGCAGAGCCGTCTTTAACTCATCATAATTGTTCTCATGTCCTGGTGGCAGGCGAGTATAAACCTCGTATCCTGTCCCGCGTAATCCCTGGGATAGCTTAAGATTCCATTTGTTACGCTCCAGACCCATAGCAACTGACATAGCCTCGAAGCGTTGAAGGTATTGATCAATCTTCTCTTTGTCCTCCTCGTAGACCGCTAAAGGAAACTTCATAGCATGGTACCCATGTCCACCTACTGGTGTTGATCCTGGGATGGAGGAACCTCCAACTGCTCCCTCAGTTTCTCCATTAGATTGACTCTTCAACTCGAGTTCCCTCATCCGGTACTCGTGCTCCCTTTTCTGTGCTTCCTGTTCAGCTTCTAATTTCCTAGCTGCTTGCTCAGCTTCAAATTTCCTAGCTGCTTGCTCAGCTTCCAATTTCCTAGCTGCTTGCTCAGCTTCCAATTTCTTAGCTGCTTGCTCAGCTTCCAATTTCTTAGCTGCTTGTTCCAACTCCATCCTTCTCAATTCCAGCTCGGCCTTTCGATCATCCCTTTCTGCTTGACGATACTCTCTCTCCACTTCCTGTATGTAATCCGTTAGAGCAGACCCCGCCAATCCCATTTCTTCACCCCTTTCCTTTAATTCTAACGTGCTAAGTTTAGGGGTGGCCATTATACAGAGAGGTAAGCTAGCAGGTCTAGTACAATATAACTGCAAATTACTATACCGATATATGAACAAGTACTATAAATCTCGATATTACCACACACAGTACATTCACTCAGTGACAAGAGTAGAATCAGGACCACAGACCTATGCAGACGTGTGAAGTGTGAACAGGTAAGATATTAATCCTAACCCCTATCCACATTCACTCTAGCTGGATTCTCCAAAATGATATCTCCCTTTTATAACTAAGGATCCCGTGTCAAAAGACCCCGTTGTCAGAAGATCCCCCTGTCAAACGTTCCTGCTTGCAGGAGATCTCGCTGTCCAAGGATTCCGTTTACGGGAGATCCCGCTGTCCAAGGATCCCGTTTACGAGAGATCTCGTTGTCCAAAGATCACGTTTACGATAGATCCCGCTGTCCAAAGATCACGTTTACGAGAGATCCCACTGTCCAAATATCACGTTTACGAGCCCCCAATAATGTCGTGTCCTCCTTTAAAGTGTCGTCCCTGGAGTGAGGAGATCCGACACCCACATTATAATATTATTTTTTTTTCCCCTCAATATTCTGGAGAATCCACCAGCTTCCGTCCAACACACTCCATCAGCCTATGGACACCTTTTCCTATCACTCTCACACTGTCGTACTATGCCCCCTTCTCATACTTCCCCAACGCAACATACTCAACAACTCTTACTTCTAGAAATTAATAAAGATTAATTTATTAAAATAAAAGTGTAACGTGTATGAGACGTGTATGCGAAGAAAATGTGTGACGTGTTCTATAAAGTGTAGAGAATCTGACTCTCAGACATCAGATCAGTCCGCTGATCACAGCAAAGATAGACCACAGCACGTTACGTCAGAACAAGTACGTCTCACCCGTTGCCGGAACCATCCTGCCGGATACTGCTTTGCTTCTGTAGACCTCTGGTAATCCCATTTCATGAACATGAGAAATAGACACCGGTGGTATGAACAGTTACTTATGGACCGGATTCACTCTACACAATGTCCGTTCCTAATGTTCTCTAACCAACTGCACAAGTTCTTTTCTAGTGTTTACACAGTTAGTAAAGTTAAGTGTTAGTCGACAGATCATCCTCGTTGCACATCGAACCATTCAGTCCGCAAGTGCTAATTACTAATGTTAATTGTTACTGTACTAACACTAGTTACTCTTAACCGGTTCTCGGTTCGTTACCACTGTTTAATGCTGTATGGTGCAACTGTAATCTTCACTATGTTGGGTGAATCAACCTCCCTCTAGCTTTTAATCACGTCTGTAAGCAATCTTTATTGATTGCCGAACTGGTGTTCTTCAGACTGGGATTTTCTTCCTTCCCAAAACTTTATTGAGCTTCCTTGGATCTGGTAGGGAACCTTAAATGGCACCACTGCAGTCCTATCAATCATATCTACATCTGCCATTATAGGCACGTGTAAAATTAAGTCACTAATTAACACACGGTAGATATTATTTCCACTAGGCGCTGCCGTGCCCTGGCACTCTGACTAAAGCATAATTTCAAGTCCTCCCTAGCTGGTCCCAACTAGAGTTTATATGGCAAACTACCAAAGTTGTCCACGTGACTTTATCCTCTTCTCCCCCACACAGGTGTTATTTGGACATATCAACCATTTGCAAGGATCTATTTTTCCGGGCTTAAATCCTGTCAAAGTTGTCAGTAATTGTTAAGATTCTCAAAACAAGCCAGCGAATTTTATGACGACTTCCAACAAACAGTTGCAAATAACCCCGTCAAACTCTTCATGTTCCGGAAACCAAGAATTGACATATGTACTGTTTTCTCCCTACTAAGTACTTCCGTTTTACATCTGCCATTGTGATCTCACGGCTTCCATCTGCATTCAAATGTTGACAAACTTGTCAATCTTCTGTTCCGTGGTGACAATATATGTGATTCTAACTGGTAATGAACTGCCAACTCGGTGTATCCCTTCCTTCTCACTCAACACCAAATGTGTAGATGGGCTGACCCCACTGCTTCCATTTACATTCAAATGTAGACAAACTAATCAAGGCGATGCCAGGACCTGTCACCATCAACACCGACCGTTCCAAATCCGTTATAGATGTACACGTGCAGCTACAAATATTGTCCTGAGATTTTGACATCCGCGGTGTTTTTCCAGTTAGTAAAATAATGGTGCTGAAAATACACGCCAAGCAAACGTCGGGAATATTTATCTGTTTAACTCATGGCAATCTCGCGACAGTCACCAAATTCTCCAATCCATTTCTTCTCATAACATGCCCAAAAAATTTTGACCCTACCTGCCTATCCCATATCTGTAGGAGATGATATCGCTGGATAGGCGACACCTTAAGTGTTCGATGCCCGGGAAGGGTAACCCGGTCAACAAGCGTCTGAGGAAGCCGGATGTGTCGGCTGAAGTTTGGTCCAAACCTAGTGTTTGTTTGGCCCTGAGGTTGTTAAATACTGGGCACGCATTATGTCGTCCATATTACGTTGTTACTGGTTGAGGTGGATGGTGGACCTGTTACTAATGACGACAGTTACAACAACTTGTCGAGCAAGTAAACAGGCATTGTGCAGAATGTGGCTTAGATATTATCTTCTCTTTGTCCTTCACTGTTCTACGCCGTTAGCCGTTTTCTTTTCTTTTTCTTTTCTTTCTTTTCTTTTCTTACGCCGTTAGGCGTTGCGTACCTGTTTGATGATTGGTTTACGAACTAGGGCTCACTCGGTCGCTTGATATGCTGAGATGTAGGTTGTTAAGGTGTTTATGACTCAGTCGATCCATCTTTTGTGGTCTTCCCCTGCCTCTTGATGCTTCCAGTTTCATGTTGTATGCTCTTGCCGCTGGCGACTTTGGGTTCATTCTCACTAGGTGGCCGAACCAGCTAAGTCTTTGTCTATCAATGAATTTAACAACTGGTGTTACTCCAACTGTTTTATAGATCTCCTCGTTTCTGATATGGTCCTTTCTTGATTTGTTCGCTGCTTTTCCTCGGCATCTCATTTCCCAAGTAGTGAGTTTTCTTTCTTGTTCTTTAATTAGTGCCCATTTTTGGCACTGATAGCACACCGTTGGCATAAAAATTGCATTAGATAATAACATCCAGAAAACGAAAACTATGATAATTAGCAGTGGAAAAGTGAGGTCATCAATGAAAATCACAGTAAACGGGGAGATACTAGTACAAGTAATGCGTTTCTCCTCTCTTGGACATGTAATAACAGATGATGGCAGAAGTGAAACAGAAATTGAAAAGAGAATAAGAATGGTTAAAAATGCTTTCAACAGCATGAAATCAGTATCAATATCTAGAGTGACTACAACGGATTAAAAATAAGAATTGTCAAATGTTACGTATATTCGGGACTAATATATGGCGGGGAAGTCTAAACATTAAACAAGCATTAAAAAGTCGAACTGAGACTGAATAATGTGTCGAGGTAGACAACGATAAAGGTGGAAAGACAGTATCAAGAGATGGACGAATATCAATATGCAGGCCGCAAAGACAGACAATGTTGGAGATCCATTGCAGCCAACCTTCATTATGGAGATGGAATCTGATTGACTGACTGGTTGAATAATGACCACGTTGTTAGGGTGCCTAGTTGCCGTATACCGAAATACTGTACACATGTTTATTCGGGGCTGCGGTGTCCTTATATAGAGGCGACAGTTTTGAATCCCTGTGTACATGAATGTGTATATTGTGTGCTCTGATCCATTCTTCTTTCCTTCACTCACAGGGAGCTTAAGTGGCGAAGTGGTTAAGCCGCGTGCCTGGCTTCAGAAGGTTATGGGTTCGATTACGGGCTACGCCGTTCGGTACCCGAGTGCAATTTTCTCGATGACTCCTGAGGGTCGTCGCTGGCGAACTATGGGGTTTGCGCATTGTGCGACGCTTTCTGCAGGCCATCCTGCGGAAAGAACCCAATCATATGGGATAAAACCAGATGCATTGAAGTCGATTCTCTTGTCTGTTAATCCCCCTTCTTTAATCCTTTACTGACAAACAGACTGTGTATTTCATTTACATAAAGCTGCGTATTCTCAGGCAGTTGATCAGCAAATGTAACTCATACTTTTAACGCGGCACAAATCAGCAAAGCGAAATAAAAGCACACAGTTCCGCGTTTTTAGAGCCAAAGGAATAACTGTACCCACTCCCATAAACAAATAAGCACTGAGTGAGCTAAGCAAACAAGATGTATGCATGAGACAAGAAGCCAAGAGGAACATAAAACTGAGCGGTAACGTGAAACTGACATGCATTGACTGATACGATTCGGATTTGCGCGGGGAAGAATTCTGATTTGTAACAATGGCAGCATTAGCGGGGCTTATACTCTTCGGCGCTTCATTTCTGGTATTGTGATGTTTCGGAAATATAAAGTATTTAGGAACGCTTAAATTCATACCGGCTCTGCAGTGAAGGATTTACGGACGCAGTTCGTAATCCCGCATACCGCGCTGAAAACACAACTGCGGGCGATTTGGCAACAGAACTTTAAAAAAAAATGAAATTGTATAGGTGCTGGTCGTTCAGAAAGCAATGACAAACTTCTGAAAGTAAACTTGCACAGGAATCACGAACAGCCATAAAATGCTGGGGTTGACTGCTAAGTCCTGTAAATTATATGCAACAACTTAAAACAAAATAGTCATAGAAATATCACAAAACATAAATTAGCATGTATTGATTGGCACTTGCGGAAATAAAATAGAGAAGTCGACACCAGAGGCACTTAACATCAAATGTCGTACCGATAAGCGTGGGAGGTCATGGCAGGCCATCTCACACGGTCACCAAAGACCTGTGTAAGGTCTGTGTTCTTGTCTGGAATATTCCATGTAGCCTATCCATTTAGATTTTTATATCTTTGCTATCCTTTTGCTCTTTTCATATCGATGTTGCCAGTTGTTACTTAGTTCTTAAATTTATTCCTCAGTAGGTTGGGCCAAAGAAATCTTAAATGTCTACGTATAACTTCTCTTATCAATGTAAAGTTTTAATTTATGTTTTAAAAATTTCTAGTAAAACTACCACAATATCTAGTCTGAGAATGGAGGTGGAGTCAGTCACTGAGGCGTTCCGCTGGCTGGAGGACATTTAGCGCACATGTGTCTTGGCTTTAACGGATTCATATAACTTGTTGAGAAGGGTGAAGACAGGCTTGTAAAGTGGAAGGCTTCAATTAAAAAATCAAGGATAGGGAGCTTCTAGTGGATCTTTTTCCCAGGGCACGCAGGCGTGTTGGGAAACGAGCAGGCGGACAGACTGGCTGGGTGTGCACCTCTGGGTGGTGTATTGATCAACAACACTGACGCATGTGTATATCCTGTGGCAACATACAAGTATGAAACTCGGACATCTGCATAAATATTAAGCGCATTTTAATATAAGGTGTTACAGATACGTCCCACCTGGACCGTGACTTAACCTGTACTCCCAGTTCAAACCGAGTTATCTTTCCCTGACACTCACAAACCGTGTTTCACGTGCTAAGAAACAACCTGTGCAGGTGTAAATTCCATTCATACCAAACCCGCACCCTCACAAAGAGTATTAAGAGAAGAGATCATTTATTACCCATGCAGCATTGTCCCTCTCTAGGCCTGTCTAGTTTATGCCAGAGGAAAGGTAACACCAATACTGGCAATACATCTGGGACAAGACGAGCTTTAGAATCTACCGGATCAGCAAAGCTGTGCTCTAACTGTCCGCCTGTCGGAGCTTCCATCCTAGACCAATTGCTGACTAAGGCCGTGGTCTGGTCCGCCCTGCTATGACATTTAGTCTCTAGGTTGAATTTTCTGGTACTAAGGTAAAGCCTGTACCCTTCCAATTGCATTCGTCCATCCGAGGCCGTTAGATCAATGTGGGGTGTCGGGTTTGATAAGCGTCACCCAACATTTGGCGATAACTGAAAGTAGGTAGTGCCGTCTACTGTTATATGGTAGCTCAGTCACATCTGGCAGTTTGCAAAATATATGGTAGAGACAAATACAGTTGAAAGAAAATAATTAAATATTTTTAATACGTAAGAGATCTCGGTGTTTGGTGATCCAAAGATCTGTGGAGAGGCATAAACGCCTATTCCAGCTGACAGGGCACTTGATGATGGCGATGATGTAAACGACATGGTAATGATTCTTGGAATGTAATTAGGAAGTTTAGTTTAGTTTAGTTTAGTCGACAGATCAACATCACGACACACGAGTGTAACCCATAAGTGCTTCGCTCTACTCCTAATTCAAGCCTGAGTCCGGAGAAACTCAGCTCAGTGCACAAACTCCGTAGCACCGGCGAGGATCCTGAAATACTTTGAGTAGATGTTTAACTCGAAATTTTGCCTGGGCAGCGCCATTAGGCTACTCTTTTTCGATTTCCAACTGCCACGGGATTTTTTTACGTGCGCAACAATACACGCGGGCGTCCGATCTCACTACCCAGAGACCAGGGGACATTTTGTTACTAGAAGACCACGTGAAAAAATCCCTGTCCTCACCGGGGCTTGAACCCGGGACCTCCAGCACTCGAGACGGACACCATACCTCGAGACCACCCAGGAAGGGCGTGGAGAAGCGGAGATGACTTTATAATACGGCAGTTTAAAATATCTTAGACGGCCAGGGTAACTAACAATGGAAATAATGCTTGCTTGCTTGCTTGTGTTCGTTGGCTTGAGCTCCAACGTGAAGTCCTGTATGTCGGATGAAGGCATCCTGTTGTCCAACATCAGTCTGATGTCATACAGGACCTGAGTTTTGCGTGAGTATCCGTTGTCCCATGTCTGGCTTATTGGTGTGCAGACTGGTGGTTCCTCGCCGTACAGGCAGACACTCTCCGACTTCGGAGGAATCGGCGATCCTACTGACTTTAGCCAGGACCCCAAAGGGACCTGTTGCCCAGGACGCTCGACGAGGACGCGTCAATAGGTCTTGGCCAGTATATAACCCGGCCCTGGTGCCTTGGAAACACCTCTGCGTCCCAATGGAAATAATGAGATTTAGCACGTGGTGCACGGGAATATCCTTATGAGAATTACGTCATATAGTGGAACTGAAGTCGTTAAGCAAATTGACGAGCATTACTGTAAAACATGTTTCTTAGCGTGAATTCAATACATTTTCTTCAAAACATCAAAGAAATTTCGCCGCTTTCCATGATTTCAGTTGCCTTTGGACCTATCAAAGGCATATTTCTTGAGTGAGAGCAAATATAAGACGGCAGGAAAAAATTCATGACGATGCAACAGATACTTTTAAAAAAAAGACGTGAATGTGGGCAAACGTTTGTGAACACACTATAATTAAAGTAACACACTAAATTTAGCTATGAGAAAGAGACAAAAGGCGTTTTTGGTCATATAGCGAGAAGGGCCAGAAGATTTGCCTAGATATGTTATATTTTGGGCAGTCTTGGAGTATGTGCTCTGCTGTCTGCGACGCCAATCCACATGTGCACATGGCTGTTTCACCAATCTTGAATTTTGTATACATGTGGTTGCGTAATCTATTGTGCCCTGTTCTGAGGCGCAGAATAATGACTTGTTCTGGTCTATCCATAACTTGGTAGTCATCTTGAGCAGGTTTTGGTGGCTTTCTGACTGATTTGATCATTCTTTTCTTTTGGTGGTATGTAACGGGCATATCAGGCTGTTCTTCTTTGGCTCCTTCCTTAGCCAATTGATCAGCTCTGTCGTTTCCGGGTACTCCACAGTGGGATGGTATCCACTGTATGGTGACCTTATGCTGACTGCTAAGTTCAGAAAGTAGTGTCCTTAGTACTGGCAATTTCCCAGACAGGAGCGCCTCGAGTACTGATTTTGCATCTGTCAATAGCACCACAGGTTGTGTACCATGGCTTGTATTTAGTAATTTCTCTGTTGCTATCTTGATTGCCTCAATTTCAGCATCGTAGTTATGGCAGTACTTTCCTGTCGGTACTCTAGCTGTGTCCCTAGTACTATTTGGGTATTCTATGTACACTCCCGCTCCTCCATTTCGAACAGCATTTTGTGCTGACCCATCTGTGTAGACTCGGATCCAGAGCTCCTGTGGGTATTCTTCATCAAGGAAGCTGAGAGTGGCTGTTCTGCGCTGCACACTGTTCTGTTCTTCCTTGTCAAATATTCCTCTCACTTTTGTCTGGATTTGTAATGATAGTCTATGCTCATCTTTCCATGGAGTTCGCTCTGGAATAGTTGTTAGGGGGATACCAACTGTGGGCAGATCGGTGGTTTCTCTGCAGAGTCGTTTGGCCTGGTGGATAAAACTACTTCTTTTCAACCGCCCCATAGCTAGGTTTTCAAATCTCTTCATACGGTGGCCTGACAAGCTGAGGAACTTTTCTGCTTGTATTAGCGTTTTCGTATCTCTGCGCTCACTCAGTGAATGTGTCCTCCCCATCTTCTCCATTTCCACTATAGGGGTTGATCTCATCCCTCCTGTGGTGACTCTAAGTGCTTGATTTTGCACTTTGTCCAGCTCTTGTAGTGTGGTTTTTGATGCCGAACACCACGCAGTTGACCCGTATTCCAGGTGTGGTCGTATGCTCTGTTGATAAACTTTGCTAAGTATTTTCCCACTGGCTCCCCATGTGGTTCCACTTAGCTTTCTCAGGATGGCTATTTTCCTTCTGGCTTTTGCTACTGCTTTGTTGATGTGCTTTCTCCATGTCAGCCTGCCATCAAATGTTACTCCAAGGTATGTTGGTTCTTTATCTTCTCTTAGGGGTGTTCCATTTATCTGGATGGTCCCTGCCTTTTGTTTTGGAGAGAGGGTAAATAGGGTGGTGCTGCACTTGTCAGTGTTTATGCTGACACACCATCTATTTGCCCATACAACAAATGTGTCTACAGCTCTTTGTGGTAATCTGGTGGCCACTGATGCATGTTCATTTGTGCTCCATAGAACCAGGTCATCGGCGTACATTGCCGCTTTAATTCCATGCGGTAGATTAGCAACGAGATCATTGATGAAGATTAGAAAAAGTGTGGGGGACAAGACTCCGCCCTGGGGAACACCATGACGCAGTAGTACTTTCTTGCTCTTTAGTCCGTCTATCTGTACTCGGGCTCTTCTGTTGTGCAAGTATGCTTTCACCCATTTGTACATTCTTCCATTGACTTTGCAGTTTCTCAGTTTATTCATCAGACCTTCTTTCCAGACTTTGTCAAAGGCTTTCTTCAAATCTATCCATGCCGCAAGCACCAGCTTCTTCTCTTGGAATGCATCCTCAATTTCTTGAGAGAGGTAGGTTGTCTGATCTTCCGTAGAGTAGCACTGCCTAAAGCCAGCCCGCTGTGGCACAAGGATGTTTTTACTTTCAATGTACCACTGCAGTCTGTGATTGATGATGTGCTCCAGTGTTTTGCAGAGACAGCTGGTGAGGCTAATTGGTGTGTAGCTAGAGGCAATGGAACTATCTTTCCCTGATTTTAGGAGGGGTATCATGATTGCTTCTCTCCAGGCTTGTGGAACACTGCCTAAGGTCCAACTATTATTGAAGATCTGCAAGCAGCTTTGCTTTGGGCTCTGTTCCTAATCATTTCATTGGAGATACCATCAGCTCCTGGTGACTTTCTCATTTTCAGTTTTGATATGGCTAGCTCCAGTTCGCTGATTGTGATGGGTGCCTCCAGAACCTCATGTACTATTTCCTTCTGTCCTGTATGTTGCCGTTTCTCTCGAATCTCTTGTTGTTTCTCTGGACTAATTTTGATATTGTTATCTTGTGCGAATGAGTCCGCAAAATGGTCAGCTGCTTGCTTTCTTGTTAAGATGTTTCCATCTTTATGTAGTGCAATTTTTGAGTTTCTCCCTGTGCCCTCATCGTTAAGTTGTTTTATTAGCTTCCACAATTTCCTTGTGTCTCTTTCAAAGTTCAGAGACTCTGTTTTTTCCTGCCAGCTTTTCCGTCTAGCCTGCAGCTTGGCCCTTTGAAATTTGGCTTTTGCGTGCTGGAATTTATTGTGGTGCTCTTGGCTGGGTGTGGCCTCTGCTTGCTTTCTACATACTTCCACATCATTATGCAACTGTTCCAGTTCACTACTCCAGTAGGGTTTATATTGTTTACGGGCTCCTCTTGGTACTGTTTCTCGCGCTGCCTGTAGTATGCATTTCCCAAACTCTTCAACTACTTTATTTATGTCTTTCTCAGTGTTCAGGTTTCTAACCAGTATGCTGGTGCGATTCTTGTACATTGCCCAGTCTGCTTTCTTGTAGTTCCACCTCGAGAGGGTGCTGCTTTCACTTACAAGCTCATTTTCTACAGTTAGAAAGACTGGCCGATGGTCGCTGCCACCAAGTTGTTTCCCAACAATTCGTGTAATGTTCCACTCCAGGTCTGGTGAATGAAAAGCCAGGTCAGGTGTAGTTGTAGAGTGCCATGATCTCGAGTAGAAAGTATGTGGGTCGGACGGCTTGTTAACCAAGATGAATCTATTCTCATCCTGCCAGTCTTCCAGTCTCTCTCCTCTCTGGTCCATGTGATCATAGCCCCAACTCTGCGAGTGGCTGTTGAAATCGCCACACACAATCATTTTTTCTGTTAATGGTAGTGTGTCCAGTGCCTGTGGGCGGTCACTTGGACAGTAGTAATTGATCAGATGTAGGTCTGTATAGCCTGTTTTAAGTTTAAGTGTCTGATACTCAGCCCCTTCCATATAGACTTCGATTTGGGAAGCAGTGATGTTATTTTTTACAAGGGTAAGTATCCCACCTTTTCGCCTGTCCTTTCGGTCAGATCGGTAACACTGGTAGCCTCTGATTTTGAAGGCTATATTTTCGTTGAGGTGAGTTTCTTGCAAGCAACATATGCTTACTTTTTCTTGGTCCAGGATGTTTTCTAATTCTATTTTTTTTTTTGTTGCTGACTCCCTCCGCATTCCAGTGCATTATTTTAAGTCTTTGTTTAGTATGGCCAGCCGTTCTATTCTCATGTCCCCTGGCTCCACAGGACATCTGAGAAGGACCTCCAGTAGTTGGGGTTGGACCCTTTCGAGACATAGGGCCCGGCACTGCACCTGCCTGGGGGTCCAAAGCAGGGCGAGCACCATAACTTTTAGCAGCAGTCGACATATTCCATTTTGCGTAATTGCGTGGCATCCTGATTTCTGTGGTGCGCCTCCTGGCTGGTTGCCTCCGTCTTCAGCACCTTTCCTTTGCTAGAGCAGACTGTGGTCTCACTCGAGTTTAGATGTGTACACACGCACACACGTGTCTGCACATGCATGTATGTGTATACACATCTAGAGCACACTGGTTATTTTCCGGCGC
Source organism: Cepaea nemoralis (assembly GCA_014155875.1). Lineage (NCBI taxonomy): Eukaryota > Metazoa > Mollusca > Gastropoda > Stylommatophora > Helicidae > Cepaea > Cepaea nemoralis. The sequence continues at coordinate 732,567 of JACEFZ010010233.1, read as the reverse complement.
CAGATACTCGCCGTCGCCCCTTCTCCTGTTAGTAGAAACAGTTCCGCCACGTGAAGGCCAGGAGTTGGACTTTTGCTGCATAGGTTATGTATTCACGAGCCATTGGGGTATTTAAGCAATGTTGGGCGCTCACCCCAACACTGCGCCCCGGCTACATACAGCAACATTTGGAACCAAATTCTATCTAATCGCGCTGCTCTATTATGCGCATTGTTTGTGTGTGTTGTTCCTATTCCATAGGGATGCATCTGCCTGTATGCGTCTGTTAGCCCATGGATATCTAAAATTGTTTGCAATGTGTCTAATTGATGTTCCTCCTCCCCACGTTGTGTTTCTAATTTGCATTCTTACATCTCCATTTATAAGGTCGTGCGCCGAAAGTACGCAATTAAAATCACCCCCTAGAATGATGTTGTGACCCCGATATGAGCGTGATAATAAATTTGCCAGTGTTTGGTAGAAGAGCGGCTGATTTCTGTAGTCAGGCGGTGCGTGTATGTTGACAATTGTGTATTTATTTATGTTATTTCTCACCCGTACTATAGCTATCCTACCCTGGCAGTCCCTGTCCTTCTCTATAATCTGCCACCTGTCCGATGTCTGTATTATTGTGTACCCAATCCGATATGTTGAGTACTAAGACTAAAACATGAGTGTCTCAGACCTAAGCATGTTGTGATATATGATGCGTGTTCGTCGGTGTTAACGTTAGTTTCCTGAATGAGTATAAAATCAGGTTTATATTTGTGTATGAGTGGTATAAGATTATTAATTTTGGATCTTATACCTCGAATGTTAATACTCATTATTTTAATTTCCGCTGCCATTTTTGTTGTAATATAAGAAACGGTTAGGCATAAATATGTTTCTTGTTTCAAACTGTCTGTATTCATGTTATCATTTCTGGAGATAGTCAGTAGATTCCTTCGCCGGGCTTGAAATCTCTAAGTCAATAACGAGGCGTGGTGAATAATCTGACAGGTTTCTTTGTCGTAGTGGTGTGTTAATATTATCACTGTCTATTCCGGTCATGGCGGCTGGTCGTTATCTGTTCAGTATAATTACTTACACATTTCTTTTTGTTTGACCTGTGCGCTTCAGGCGGTGTAGGGTAGTCGTGGTTGTTGAGGGGCGGCAGCGTGGTAACAGGTGTTTGGCAGGCTGGAGGTGTCGAGCTCTCACCGTCAGACAGGCTCTTGGTTGAGCGTCCCCTTTTCCGACTGACCAGCTGGAAACCGTCTTCATCCTCCTTACTATGTTGATCTGTCTGGGAGTTCGAAGGTGACTTTTTGTGCCAGTCTAGGTCCCTTCTTGATTTGTACTTTGGCCGGACATTTATTACTCCAGTGGGAGTCCTCCCCACAGACTGTACACGCCGTACGGCGCCCCGGAACTGTGATGAAGAGACGGTGTAGCTTGTCTTCTACCCCGTCCAACTCCATGTCCACGTAATGTGGCAGAGGTTCTTTCGGGTTGCACAGAAGTAACCACTTGTCCGTGCTGTTTTTCAGTTTATGCACTTCCGCATTTATATCTCCCGAAATATCCGCGGCTATTTGCTTCACTGTCTCAACCTTTGCTGTTGTAGGCATCCAGTGAATCATAGCCTTGGTCTTTTCCTTCTCTATGTTTTCAATTACAATAGTTACTTTAGGATCCTGCAGTTCATGCTTCGTCCCGTGAAGCCGTTCATAATGAGCCGCCTTTGCTTCCGGTGTCAGCGTAGCGTACCATCTTTTAGGGTCCTCAAAACGGTAGATGGATTTTATCTCTTCCCTACCGATCCCGCAAGGCCCCCTCAAGACGCTCGCCATCAGCGAGTAGTTGAACCGGAATACATGAGGTCCTGATATAGAAAACACAAGTGGATGGAACGCTCCTCCCTCGAAACCTTCACTTGTGTTGACTTTGACACGTTTAACAATTTGGTTTTCCATCTTCGATAATCCGTGACAGAGGAAATCTTCAATACGGATGCACAGATACAGATACACGTGGTGAAAACAATCGAAAACACTTCCACAAAATTGAAATCACTGATATGTTTGAATAATCCGTGACAGGCGAGATTTTAATCCAGATCTACACGTGGTGAAATCTATCGAAATCACTTCCTCAAAATTAATATCACTGATATGTTTGAATAATCCGTGAAAGAGAAAATATTAAATCCAAATCCACACGTGGTGAAAAACTATCGAAATCACTTCCAGGCTCTGGCAGTTTGTAACTCTTGAGCTTGCAGAACTGACATTTTTTGTGTGTGGTGACAATTCAAAGCTATTATTGTTATTCAGTATATCTGACCCTGCTGAAGTTATTAATGTGTGGTCTTCTGTGCTGTCTCCGAAGTCAGCGTCATATTTTTAAAACATGTAGCTATTGACTTTTGAGGACTTTTGAGATTTGGAACATGGAATGTACGGACACTATATCGAGCTGGAGCGGCCGAAGAACTAACCAGGGAGCTGGTTGAATATCAAATGGATATAACAGCAATTCAAGAAATAAGGTGGCCAGGAGAGGGTACTTTAGAGCAAAATGGAATGATTATAATATATGGAGGAAACACCCAAAATAAACATGAATTAGGAACAGGATTTGTCATCAAAAAAGAGTTATGGGGGAACGTTTTAAACTTTAAAGCTTTTCATGACAGGATTAGTAAATTACGAATAAAAGGTAAATGGAAAAATATAACGATGATTAATGTACATGCACCTACTGAAGAGAAAGAAGATGATATTAAAGAAGACATTTATAATGATCTGGAAGATGTCATAGAAGAAACCCCCAAACAGGACATCCTGATTATGCTGGGAGACTTCAATGCAAAAATAGGTAGAGTGCAAACTAATAAAAAAGTGGCCGGTATGGAAAGCCTACATACAACTTCAAATGATAATGGATGGAGAGTCATCAACCTGGCAGAAGCCAAAGGACTGCAGATTAGCAGTACCAGACTACAAAGAAAGGATATACACAAACAAACTTGGAAATCATGTGACAAGAGAACCTATAATCAAATAGATCACATTTGAATTAACAACAGAAATGCATCAAACATACAGCAAGTCAGAAGTTATAGAGGAGCTGAGTGCCACAGTGACCACTTCCTCGTTGGAGCAAAATTTAAAATAAAACTTAAGAGAGCTTTCTATACTAAATTACAAAGATTACACCCAACATATAACAGAGAAAAACTGCAAGACATTACAGTCAAAGAGAAATTTACAGATGAAATAAAATGTAAACTTGAAACTCTGCAAAACCCTTTGGAGGAAAGCGTTGACCAAACTTGGTTGAACATCAAGAATACAATTCAGTCTACCGCAGAAGAATGTCTCGGTGTGTTAACCACGCATAGAAAGAACAGATGGTTCAATCAAAAATGTGAAGAAGCAGTCATTAGGAAGAAGAATGCCAGACATGTATGGTTAAATGACATCAATAACATCCAAAAGGAAGAGCATTATAGAAATGAATGTAAAGAGGCTACAAAAATAGTCAGACAACAGAAGCGAGAATATATGAGTAATATAATCAAAGATATGGAAACTAATCACCAGAAAAATGAATCCAGAAAATTTTTTAAAGAACTGAAGTCAATGAAACGAGGGCACCAGCAAAACACATATGGTTTAAAAGACAAAAATGGGAATATGATAAATACCAATGAGGAAATGTGCAACACATGGAAAGAATATTTTATTGAATTACTAAATTGTGAAGCTCCAAGTCCCATTTTCCCACAGGAAGAGGTTCTAACATGCGAACCACAAATTGAAGAACCTACATTTGAAGAAATCCTATATGTAATCACACGACTTAAAAACAATAAGGCAACTGGGACTGATGGAATTGCTGCTGAATTTATAAAGGCAGGTGGCCATGCATTACATCTAAAGCTATACGAACTAATAATAAAAATCTGGAGGACAGAAGAATTACCCCATGCCTGGAAAGAGTCATTATTGATACCTATCTTTAAGAAAGGAGACAAGTTCCAATGGGGAAATTATAGAGGAATATCACTACTGTCCACAAGCTATAAGATACTATCCGCAGTATTACTAAATAGACTAAAACCATATTCAGAAGACATATTAGGTGACTACCAGGCGGGTTTTAGACAAAACAGATCAACAATAGATCAGATATTTATCTTACGACAAATAGCCGAGAAACATTGGGAATATAAAAGAGATCTCCATAACATTTTCGTGGATTTTAAAAAGGCTTATGATAGTGTCCATAGGAATAGTCTATGGCAGGGGTGGGCAAACTACGGCCCGCGGGCCGCATGCGGCCCGCCAAGTGATTGTATGCGGCCCGCGAGGGCATTTAAAAATAAAAATTGTTAATTCGTTTTTAAGTTATTTTGTTGAATTTTACAGAATTTCATGTACCGTTATGATAAGTGTCAATAAAAAACGTTAGATTGAAGATTAATGCCGTGTTTTTAATGATGAATGGACAACTAAGTACTGTTTTATAAAAGTTGGTAGCAAATCAGTTTGCTTGTTGTGTCGTGAGTTAGTGGCTGTCTTCAAGGAGTACAATTTAAAAATACATTATCAAACAAAACATTCCGATTTCGGATACAATTTAGCGACCGCAGAGAAGGAAAGGAAATGCCTTGAGTTGGTGAAAAGTTTGGAGAAACAGCAAACTGTTTTCACTAATCAGTCTTCAATTCAAGATGCTGCAACTGAAGCTAGTCTTGTGCTGTCACACAAAATTGTAAAACAGAACAAGCCATTTTCTGATGGCGAGTTCATTAAGGAATGTTTGCTAGATGCAGCAAACATTATGTGTCCAGAACCAAAAAAACAAACAGATTTGACAACATTACTTTATCAAGGAGAACTGTGGTCAGACGTGGTGACAAGATCAGTGACAATTTGATGCATAAACTTCAAGATGCAAGTAAACAATGTTTGTGGTACTCTCTTGCATTGGATGAGAGTACCGATGTATATGATACTGCCCAATTATTGATATTTATACGTGGAAAAAACACTTCTTTCAAACTCACTGAAGAGTTACTTAGTGTTGAGTCACTCAAAGACACAACCACAAGCCAATATATATTCAATGCTGTTACTAACTGTATTGAAAGAACTGGGTTGGTTTGGAACAAGATGGCAAATGTTATAACTGGCGGAGCTCGTGCTTTGATTGGAAAAAATGTAGGTCTAGTAAAGTTGATAAGTGATAAGATTAAAGCAGAATATCCTGATCACACATTATTACCACATCACTGTGTGATTCATCAAGAAAGTCTGTGTAAAACTGTTTTGAATATCAAGCATGTTATTGACCCAGTTGTCAGTGTCATCAACCTCATCAGATCAAGAGGACTTAATCACAGAAAGTTCAAGGCATTACTTGACGATTTGGAAACTGAACATTCCGATGTCCTGAACCACACCAATGTTCGACAGCTGAGTCTCGGTAAGGTGTTGAGGCGAGTGTGGGAACTCAGAGAAGAAATAGTGATGTTCCTAGAGATGAACGGCATTGCATGTGACTTTAATACTAACATTGTCAATAAAGAGTGGCAGTTAGACTTTATGTTTGCCATTGAAATTATGGAAAAGTTAAATGAACTGAATGTCTAACTTCAGGGCAATGGTGTGTTTGACATGAATTGTATGTATATGTAAAATCGTTTCAGGCAAAACTCTCACTGTTCTCCAGACAGTGATAGCCATTGATAGATAATAAAGAATATTTGTTATAATAATAAGTTGTAAAATCGTGTTAACAAATTAGTAAAAGTTGTTGTCCATATTGTCAAATATAATGTATAAGTGTATAAGTAAAATAAAATTGCAATAATTAGTTATTTATACTGCTTAATAACCTATAATAATTAATAATTACTTATTGTGATAGGTTGCTGTAAACAAAAGGATATATATGTATATATATATATATATATATATATATATATATATATATATATATATATATATATATATATATATATATATATATGCGGCCCGCCAATAACTTTACATTTGTCAATGCGGCCCTCCGCACGAAAAGTTTGCCCACCCCTGGTCTATGGAATGCTATGCAGGAATTTGGAATACCAAGGAAGTTAATCAACATGACCAGACTATGCATGGAAGATACTTATAATATAGTAACATATAAAGGCAGGAAATCAGACCCCTTCCAAATAATATATATATATGCGGCCCGCCAATAACTTTACATTTGTCAATGCGGCCCTCCGCACGAAAAGTTTGCCCACCCCTGGTCTATGGAATGCTATGCAGGAATTTGGAATACCAAGGAAGTTAATCAACATGACCAGACTATGCATGGAAGATACTTATAATATAGTAACATATAAAGGCAGGAAATCAGACCCCTTCCAAATAATATATATATATGCGGCCCGCCAATAACTTTACATTTGTCAATGCGGCCCTCCGCACGAAAAGTTTGCCCACCCCTGGTCTATGGAATGCTATGCAGGAATTTGGAATACCAAGGAAGTTAATCAACATGACCAGACTATGCATGGAAGATACTTATAATATAGTAACATATAAAGGCAGGAAATCAGACCCCTTCCAAATAACATCTGGCTTGAAACAGGGTGATGCACTATCGCCGCTACTCTTCAATCTGGCTCTAGAGAAAGTTTTAAGGAAGGTAAAGGAGGAATGTGATATTGGAGGAACATCCAAGCTGCTTGGTTATGCAGATGATATAGATATTATAGGGCAAAGTGAACAAAAGACATTGGAAATATTGACTCACTTAAAGGGAAAAGCCCAACAGATGGGGCTGGTTATCAACCAAGATAAGACAGAATATATGGTAATTTCAAGAGACGGAATGGCTAGAAACTCTGGCCACATGCAAATAGATAATATGACCATTAAAAGAACGGAAACATACAAATACCTGGGTACAATCTTCAACTGCTCCAACATCATAAGGGAAGAAATACAAACTAGAATCAACTCTGGAAATAAGATATACTATGCACTACAACATCTACTAAAATCAAAGGCGCTATCTCGTAACACCAAAATCACAATATACAAAACACTGATCAGACCAGTTGTGCTGTATGGCTCTGAAACCTGGAGTACAACGAAAGGAGACGAAGCCTTGTTACAAACCTTTGAGAACAAAATTTTAAGACGCATCTTTGGACCCATTAGGGATACACAAAGTGGAGAGTGGAAAAGAAGAAGTAACAAAGACATTTATGATCTGTTTATGTCCCCGCTAATCACTGGTATCATGAAGGCTAATAGACTACAATGGCTGGGGCATATAGAAAGAATGGAAGATAATAGGGAAACAAAACTCGCTTACACTCAGGAAATAAATGACCGTAGACCCCGAGGTAGACCAAGAAGGCGGTGGAGAGATAATACATGTACAACAGACCTACAAGCACTTGGAATCAACGACTGGCAAGAGAAGGTCCACCAGAGAGACGAATGGAGACGGATTGTATTTGCAGCAAAGAACCTCAATGGCTCGGAACGCTGAAGAAGAAGAAGATGTAGCTATTTTGCTGACGATAATTATA
>JACEFZ010010233.1:610000-720000 GCA_014155875.1 Cepaea nemoralis | reverse complement strand
GGAAGATCACTAGTACTGTGTTGGGTGACTACTCATGCTGTGATGGAAGATCACTGGTACTGCGAAGGATGATCATGCGTATGTTTATTTATGGGGATGCCTATTTTGTTATTGCATCTAATCATGAATTTTATTTATTTGTGCATTGGCATTATTAATCAGATGTTGTTGTATATTTTCAATGACATTATTCTGATTTCCTGTACACGGACCTGAATTTCTTCTGATATTTCTAAATCTTTTCTTGTCTTGTTAGCCGTAGAAATAGAATGAGATTCTCTGTGTCTGCTTATTCCTCTCTTCTTCTACGGACCATGAGCAGTCGGCGTTGTGCTATTATCTCTATCATCTCTGTGTGGTTACACAAAGGTACCTATAAACTGTATATGTACCTTTGATGAGCCGTAGCTTCACTAGTGACCCTTAGTCCTCTGCTTTTCTTCTGTTTCAATAGGATTTTACTTAATGTTTCTAATTTAATGTCTTTTTTTTTTATTTTCAGATCCCGTGTACTTCACCCTTAATTATGGCTACTAGGAAAACAAGAGTGAACGCCGAGTGTCGCTTTTCAATGAAGAATGGGGAGTAAAGTACTTCTTTGTGGAAACAAAGGACCAGAAAACTAGTTGCGTAATATGCAGCGAAAGTGTTGCCGTTTTGAAAGAGTTCAATCTTCGGCGACACTAAGAAACAAAACATCTATCAACATACTAAAAGTTTTCTGGAAAGTTACGCTCTGGGAAATATGAGTCCATTATACGTGGTTTTTAAACACAAAGAAATCTCTTCACGAGAAAATTTGCTGAAAATAAATCTGTCACTCGTACAAGTTACAAAACACTGCATAAGATTGCAGAACAAGGACAGCCGTTTACTGATGACAACTTCATCAAAGAGTGTATGATCGAAGCAGCAACTGACTTGTGTCCTGAGAAAGCCGATTTGTTTGGAACTGTCAGCCTTTCGGCAAGTTCAGTTGTGCGGAGAACAGAAGAACTTGGAGAGAACATAGTGCTACAGATACGCGAGAAAGCTAGGATCTTGTTGTGGTATTCTCTGGCGCTGGATGAATCTATTGACCTCTCGAGTACGTCACAACTTCTCGTGTTCATTCGTGGTGTCAATTTGAACTTTCAGATAACGGAAGAGTTGGCGTCCGTTTGCAGCATGCATGGAACAACAACTGGGAAAGACATTTTCGTGGAAGTGCAAACAATTTTGCAAGACTATAACCTTCAGCAGAATCAGCTTCGAGGTGTTACAGTTGATGGAGGAAAAAAGCATGGCTGGAGTGAGGAAGGATCTGGCTGGGCAGATCAGGACTCGGTTGGAAGATTTGCAAACTCCGGGCGCTCTGTTCATACACTGCATCAAACATCAGCAAGTACTCTGTGGGACTTAGATATTTATTGTGTACTGAAACCAGTCGTTTCTGCTGTGAACTTCATTCGGGAACATGCACCCATTCACCGTCAGTTCCAGGCTTTTCTTGAAGAAATTGATTCTGAATTCTGTGACTTGCCTTATCACACATCAGTCAGGTGACTCAGCTGCGGTAAAGACCTGCTTCGTTTTTACAAGCTCCGAAACGAAATAGATGTTTTCCTGACTGAAAAAGATTCCTCACTGAAAAAGATTCCTCACTGAAAAAGATTCCTCACTGAAAAAGATTCACCATTTATGCTTCCTTCCTATCAACAAGAAGCTGTGTTCAAGTTTATTTTATTTTGTGTGCTTTATTTCGCTTTTTATCTGCTTGTGTTGTCCTGTCTTTGACGAAGGTTCTAGAACCGAAACGTCGGCAGTGTTTTGTTGTCCTATAATACTTATTGTTTTATTTTAATACTTCAGTATTATATATTTATTGATTGTTTCTCATTTTGATAAGTCACACTTTGTTTTCACCTGTGTATGGAGATTTTGTAAGGTATGTATATCGTGTCCGTGTTGTGTATGTCTGTTCGTTTCGCAGGAGCTAAATATACTTTATTGTTTGCAATTCATATCTGTTTTTAACGTCGCCTTCTTTGATAACTTTGTTTACTAAATAAATTTGTTGGTTGTCTTTTTTTGTGTGTGCATTGCACGCCCTTCCCATGATTAACTTAGTTTTCCCAGAGCTTTCGTTCTAGTTTGCAATTATTGTTAAAGTTAGTTGTATATCCTTTACAGGACGTTTTCAGTCAACACCTGCATTGTTTGCTGTTGTTGATGTCTTGGCAAGTTTACGTTCAGTAGTTTACTATTGCTTTCTGAACGACCGGCACCCATAACATAGCACAAAAACAAGAGCAACGTTGTCTGCTGCCAAATCGTGCGCAGATGTGTTTCGAACGCGGGTATACGGGATTACGAACCACGTCCGTAAGACCTTCGCCACGGAGAGCGGCGCAAGTATTGTACAGAATGACTATCCGGCCCGCGCTCGTCATTTTCTCAGCTAATCCGGCTCGCCGTGAAAAAAGTTTGGTGACCCCTGGCTAAGGGTATAAGATTGTTGATTTTGGTGTATTATTTTATATATTTCCCCTATCACTTCCATAAAGGCAGGTAGGTCCTCTACGGGACATAGGCCAGCTGAACAAAAATGCTTCGGATTTCCCATAACATACACCTGAGTAGTCAAAACTCACAGAACAGACCAATCATAATGATGCGGACACCAGGGATGCAGTTAGAGAGGAATTATCTGGCACCATGAAGAATATGCATTATGAAGACATCATACGGGTCGAAGATGTTAAACATATTTTGAAAAAGGCAAACGATACGGCACCAGGGCCCCATGGGGTTAGGTATGGCCACATGAAGGCTTTGAGCGATGTAGACCTGAAGGAAATGACCGGCTGCTTTAACCAGAGCATTAGGACAGCGTCAGTACCGCAGGATTGGGTGCACAGCTATCGCATCCCTCTTCCAAAACCATTCAAGGATCATTCAATGCTTAGCGGCTTTAGGATCATCACCCTTTACAATACATTTGGGAAGGTTCTAGAGAAGATAGTCGCTGTCAAGCTGCAAGAGTTTTTGGAAAGGGGGAAGCTTCTTCCCAGAGGCCTGGGGAGCTACAGGCCAGGAACAGATATATGGTCAAATGCAGCCACTTTTGACTTTGATGTTTATGAGGGGTTCCAGGGTAGACAGGAAACGATGGCGGCAACGCTTGATCTCGAGGATGCGTACAATAGAGTTCGATATGATATTTTGATGACCGCACTGATGGAGAAGGGGGTCAATCCCTGGCTGGTGAACTGGATAGCGGCCGTCCTGCATCCTCGTCGGGTTGCTCTCCGTCTGGGTGCATGGACCTGTCGCAAAATCCTGAAGGCCATCGCCCTGATGAGCGAGGACAGAGTGAGGGTCATTGACCGAATGAGAAAGAAGACAGAAAAAGTTGTTGTGAGGGTCATTGACCGAATGGTTCAAAGGACATAAAGCGTCGAGCAAGTTCGCTACGATTTGGTTTGGTGTAAGCTCGGGGTTCCGATCAAAGAGTCGGAAATCTTTGATGTACGGTGAGCGGAGTCCCGTCAGCGACGGGGGAAAAAAAAACGATATACCGGTAGATCGTCTTTATCAAAGAATATTGTTAACCAGGTTTTGGACAAAGATCAAAAGATCAAAAGATGAGTGGGGATGATTTGGTAGGGAGGAGAAAAGCCAGTGACGTCTTACCGAAACAGTATATATTGGTTGAAAAACATGTTTTGTTTTAGTGTGCTAATAACTATTCCACCTAGCAGAAGTGTTTTATCTATTCGTGGTCCTTATTAGAAGAGAAATTACGATGTCCCGAGTTGCTTAGAGGCAATGAGCATTTGTGTTTATGTGCATATGTGTTTCGATTCAGGACTACAATAGGTGGTATAAGGTAATAGTACTTTAGCTTTGTAATCTCGCATAGTGAACTGGCGTGTGTGCTCGTGAAATAGAGTGTCGGCAGAAGAAGGATGAGGCAGGACTTAGGCTGAGGCACTCGGTATGATAGGTCTATGCTAGGATATTCTAGTAGGGGTGTCTACTGGGTGTCTGTGCCTTGCCGTTAGCTTTTCCTTCTTTTATCTAGTTGTCTGGAGTTTGATGAACTCATATGTCTTATCTCAGAGTATCGTTCTGTACAGTCTGAGTACGGCCTGAGGCCTACTCTCACATAAGTATTAGTCTGAGTCAGGTTGATATCACCTGGTTATATATATATATATATATATATATATATATATATATATATATATATATATATATATATATATATATATATATATATATATATATATATATATATATATATATATATATATATATATATATCTTCAACAGGTTCCACGGAAAGTCACCTGACATACCCTTGAGAAGAAGAAATAGCACTTCTCGGGTGCAGAGTTAACTAACCTCAAGAATATGAACTCTGTGTATAGAAATTTACTGCACTGGTGCAGAGATAAATAACCTCAAGTCTAAGAACTCGGTGGATAGGAATTTACTTCTCTGGGGCAGAGCGAAATAACCAAAAGATTCTGAACTCTGTAAAAATATAAAAAGGAAAAAGGGATAACTCACGAACAGTTTCCATGCATACAAAAAATAATTAATTGACTAACCGGCGACAGTGTGTCGAACATATCGAGATACAGTGGTTTAGACAGTGTTTATGTGCTTTCAGCAATGGATTTTATGAACTACCTGAATTGTGAGCGTGTAGAATTCAAGGACTTACATTAATTCCATTATTCAGTGGTGATCAGACTGTGCAAAATTTCAAGATATTGGAATACGCCCAGAATCAGAAGGAGAAAAGCATTTCCGGGTGAGCTCAATCCAAATCTGTGTGGTGTGTCGTCGAATGGCCATATAATGATGCGAGATGGGATGCTGAACATAGACATAAAGAGTCCTATCTCACATACACAATAGACTACACCACAGATTACATATACACATTCTATACACCCACCTGACATAGTTATCTGTATTAAATATTCTAATAATTGTTTGAGAAAAGTGTTGTCGGGTTATGTTCTGAAGGAATAAGAGACAGAGATAGTGATCATAAGACATAAAGGGGAGTATGTAGACAAAGGTCCACCAGCAGAGAAAAATCGAGAAAAGGATATTTAACGGTGTGCTTGTTGACTCCACTTTCCCCCCAGGGACGACAAGTGACATTAAATGGGAGCATGTCCATAGGATATATGGTGACTTAAAAGGAGAACACGTCCATAGGATATATGGTGACTTTAAAGGAGAACACGTCCATAGGATATATGGTGACTTTAAAGGAGAGCACGTCCATAGGATATATAGTGACTTTAAAGGAGAGCACGTCCATAGGATATATGGTGACTTTAAAGGAGAGCACGTCCATAGGATATATGGTGACTTTAAAGGAGAGCATGTCCATGGGATATATGGTGACATTACATTTATGTTAGTGACATTACATTAATGTTGGGGAGATTACAGTGAGAAAGATCCAGCTTGGGTGAATGTGGATAGGTGTTAACACCCATTACATACTTGTTCACACTTTACACGTCTACATAAGTCTTAGTCCTAAATCTCCTCTTGTCGTTGAGAGATTGTTTGTGGTGTACTGTGTGGTGTCATAGATATATAGAGACATAGATATATATTAATTTTAGATATTGAGTATTTACTTACTGCCTTGGAGTTTCTTTACTCAATCTTCGAACTCACCTTCTTAAACTATGGCCATTCATAAACTAGATATGGAAGAATTGAGGGAAAGGGGGGAGACGATGGGTTTGGCGGGTCAAGCACTCTCAGAGTATATACAGGGGGTGGAAAGAGAGGTTCGTCAGGCAGAAAGAGAAGATGGAAAGGCCGAGTTAGAGCTAAAAAAGATTGAGTGGGAGACCAAAAGAATGGAGGCTGAACAGGCCACTAAAAAGCTGGAAATGGAAGCTCAGCAGGTCGCCAAGAGACTGGGAGCTCAGCAGGCCGCCAATAGACTCGAAGCTGAGCAGGCCGCCAAGAGACTGGAAGTTGAACAGGCAAACAAAAGATTAGAAGCTGAGCAGGAAGTTCAGAGAAGAGAACATGAATACTGCATGCGAGAACTGTAGCTCAAGACACAAACTAAGGGAGAAACTGACGGGGCAGAAGGAGGATCCTTTTCCCATGGTTCACCCAACAGGAGTGCACATGGTTACCATGCCATGAAGTTTCTCTTGGCTGTCTTTGATGAAAGCAAAGAGAAAATATACCAGTTCTTGAATCGCTTCGAGGCCATGTCAGTCACTATGGGGCTGGATAGAGACAAATGGAATCTTAAATTGTCCCAGGGATTACGCGGAACAGGTTACGAGGTTTGCTCACGCCTACCGCCAGGACACAAAAACAACCACGAGGAATTGAAAGCCGCCTTGCTGAAACACTACGAGATCACCTCACAAACGTATCGAAAGAAGTTTCGATCAGCAAAACTAGAGCCGGGAGAGCTATTCGCCGCCTACAGTCTGCGCCTAAAATCATATCTCCAAAAATGGATGGAAATGGCAGGGTTCACGCGGGACTATGAGAGTCTGGAAGAGCTGATGGTAGTCGACCAGATGCGCCAGCAAATGTCAGAACCACTGAAGACATTTTTAGGAGAACAAGGGGCTTAACGGCTTGATGTTGTGAATAAGCTGGCGGAAAGATTCGTGGAAGTTCATGGGGAAGCGGAAGAAACCAGTATACCAACCACCAAAGGTCAGGAGAAACATGACCGAAAGAAATACAAAAGCTCGGAAGGTAGGAAAGTGGAACCTTATACAGAGAACACTTCAGAGAAGAGTCCAGAGAAGACAAAGGATGGAAGAAAGAGCCCACGTAACTCTCAACCGACACGACAGTGGTCGGAGAAGTGGTGTTCGATCTGCAGGTCGCCCTCGCATAACACGAAAGACTGCAAATCGAAAACGAAAAGCTCTCTCTTCGCGGCCTGCCGCGTTGCTCCAAGGGCGGTTTCCACTGGACAAGTCGAGCTCGTCGAAGAAACTCTGGACCAGGAGAGGCCACCTGTGGTCGAACTGATTGAAGTCAATGGCCAGCAGGTTACCTGTCTCTATGACACTGATTTGGACGGGGAAGCCGTGATTGATGCCAGTCTGGTACGCCCAGACCAACTTACAGGAGAGACCATTGAGATACAGCCTGCAATGAGGAGTGCTGTTACCATGACGCTGCCAATCGCCAAGGTGGAGATTAAGTCCAGGTACGTCACGGGCTTTATCCCAGCAGCTGTATTATCTAACTCCCTATTTCCCGTGATTATTGGTACGGAATACGTGTTTTTGGGGGTGCCCAAACAGCCCGCCCACAGGGGAGCATTAGCCAGTGGATCCCAAGGGAAGAAAGAAGAGGCAGAGACACTATGCGACAACTCAGTGCCAGGGAATTGCATACTGCCCAGAGGAAGGATACTACGTTGCGTCCTTGCTTCAGAAAGCTGCAAAGACGTGCTGAGCCACCAAAACGGGGGCAGTACTTTCTGAGGAGTCGACTGCTCTATCGGAGAGCTGGAAGGGGAGATAAACTGCACGAGCAGTGGGTGGTCCCAGAGACCCACCGTCCACACATTCTTCAGAGCGGGCACACCATATCTGGGAATCGACATATGGGTGTCAGAGAGACGTTGCAACAGATTTTCGGCCATTATTGCTGGCCAGGAATGACCGGAGATTACGCCGGTTAGTGAAGTCTTGCACAGAGTGCCAGAAGGCACCACCCAAAAATAGGACGAAGAGTAAAATAGCTCTTCAGGTGGAAGACAAAGTGGAAGTATTGGGTCCAGCAGAGACCAATATACTCCAAGTAGGATGGAAAGAACCTTATCCTGCGGTAAAGGTTGTGTCCAAGAATACGTACGAAATCCGGATCAGGGAAGAACTGAAAAGTCTCCCTAGACATCTCCTTCAGAAATATGAAGAGAGACCCGAGGTCAAATCTTCTCACCTTATGGTGATGGCAGCCATTGGGAAAAAAGGTTACAGATCCAGACGAAGACGAGAGATCCCAAGTGCTACATAGGAGGGCCTATGGGAACGTACAAGGTAGGTCAGATTTTCCAACCGATGAGAGGAGGGAAATCACACGTCAGGGAGAGGACAATAGTGAAACATTCGCTAGTAACCCAGTTCAGAAGGGGTGGCTAACGACGGGAAAGACGAGAGATACCCAGGACTCCAACCAAAGATTGGCTGATGGGATCCAACATCGACCGAGATGGTCCTGGAAGCAAACGTCCAGTGGGTTTGGGAAAGACGATTCTGTCCATCGAGGACGATAACTGCAAAGCCCAGGATGCAAAGCTTGGGGAAACTAAGCGGACATGGAGACACGGTTACAGTCAGGATGGGACGATCCATCTGTATAGTGAGCCGTCGCTTACGCAAGTCGAAAGTAGGTCGACTGAACGTACAGGGGCGATTGGTCAGCACTAGTATATGTCAGTGATATTGCCTAAGTGATGGGGAGGCAATACCGTGGAGGATACCAGCAGACCATCAACATTGGGGGTGCGGAGCCATCTCCCAGAAACAGAACAGATGCGAGTAGTATTGGAATTGGAGAAGCCTTGTTACAGGAAGGGAGAGATGACGCTTCGGGTTTGAAAAAGTGGCATACGCCAGTAAGAAACTTCTCCCGGCGGAAAAGAATTATTCTACAGTCGAGAGAGAATGCTTATCACTCGTATGGGCTGTGAAATAAATTTCAGCTATATTGGTATGGAGTGCAGTTTCGGGTCCAGTCGGATCATCAACCATTGATGTTCCTAGCCACCTCTCAGAAGCTCAACAACCGGTTGATGCGGTGGTCGTTGCTGCTGCAGCCGTACAACTTCACAGTGGAGTATATTCCGGGAAGGGAGAATGTAGGAGCTGATTTCCTGTCTAGACACCCAGCTCCTGAGGAAGAGGAGTTGGTTGAGGAAGATCATCAGGATCGAACCTCCAGGGAGCAAGAGTCGACGAGGTCAACTCTCTATGTCGCAAAATCCTGAAGGCCAACGCCCTGATGAGTGAGGACAGAGTGAGGGTCATTGACCGAATGAGAAAGAAGACAGAAAAAGTTGTTGTGAGGATCATTGACCGAATGGTTCAAAGGACATAAAGCGTCGAGCAAGTTCGCTACGATTTGGTTTGGTGTAAGCTCGGGGTACCGATCAAAGAGTCGAAATCATTGATGTACGGTGAGCGGAGTCCCGTCAGCGACGGGGGAAAAAAACACCGATATACCGAGAGATCGTCTTTATTAAAGAATATTGTTAACCAGCATTGAGACAAAGATCAAAAGATCAAAAGATGAGTGGGGATGATTTGGTAGGGGAGGAGAAAGCAAGTGACGTCTTACCGAAACAGTATATATTGGTTGAAAAACATGTTTTGTTTTAGTGTGCTAACATCTATTCCACCTAGCAGAAGTGTTTTATCTATTCGTGGTCCTTATTAGAAGAGAAATTACGATGTCCCGAGTTGCTTAGAGGCAATGGACATTTGTGCTTATGTGCATATGTGTTTCGATTCAGGACTACAATAGATGGTATAAGGTAATAGTACTTTAGCTTTGTAATCTAGCATAGTGAACTGGCGTGTGGGATCGTAGGAATAGAGTGTCGGCAGAAGAGGGATGAGGCAGGACTTAGGCTGAGGCGAGTGAGGTGTAAGTGCACTCGGTATGATAGGTCTATGCTAGGATATTCTGGTAGGGTTGTCTACTGGGTGTCTGTGCCTTGCTGTTAGCTTTTCCTTCTTTTATCTAGTCGTCTGGAGTTTGATGAACTCATATGTCTTATCTCAGAGTATCGTTCTGTACAGTCTGAGTACGGCCTGAGGTCTACGCTCATATAAGTATTAGTCTGAGGCAGGTTGATATCACCTAGGTATATATATATATATATATATATATATATATATATATATATATATATATATATATATATATATATATATATATATATCTTCGACAGGTTCCACGGAAAGTCACCTGACATACCCTTGAGAAGAAGAAATGGCACTTCTCGGGTGCAGAGATAAATTACCTCAAGACAATGAACTCTGGGCATAGAAATTTACTACTCTTGTGCAGAGATAACTAACCTCAAGAATATGAACTGTGTATAGAAATTTACTACGCTGGTGCAGAGATAAATAACCTCAAGTCTAAGAACTCGGTGGATAGGAATTTACTTCTCTGGGGCAGAGCGAAATAACCAAAAGATTCTGAACTCTGTAAAAATATAAAAAGGAAAAAGGGATAACTCACGAACAGTTCCCATGCATATAAAAAATAATTAATTGACTAACCGGCGACAGTGTGTCGAACATATCTAGATACAGTGGTTTAGACAGTGTTGATGTGCTTTCAGCAATGGATTTTATTAACTACCTGAATTGTGAGTGTGTAGAATTCAAGGACTTACATTAATCCCATTATTCAGTGGTGATCAGACTGTGCAAAATTTCAAGATATTGGAATACGGCCAGAATCAGACGGAGAGAAGCATCCCCGGGTGAGCTCAATCCAAATCTGTGTGGTGTGTCGTCGAATGGCCGTATAATGATGAGAGATGGGATGCTGAACATAGACATAAAGAGTCCTATCTCGCATACACAATAGACTACACCACAGATTACATATACACATTCAATACACCCACCTGACATAGTTATCTGTATTAAATGTTCTAATAATTGTTTGAGGAAAGTGTTGTCGGGTTATGTTCTGAAGGAATAAGAGAGAGAGAGATAGTGATCATAAGACATAAAAGGGGGTATGTAGACAAAGGTCCACCAGCAGAGAAAAACTAAGAAAAGGATATTTAACGGTGTGCTTGTTAACTCCACTTTCCTCCCAGGGACGACAAGTGACAGGACCTCAGAGCCACATATTTTAACCTCGGGACTGCCACAAGGATCTGCAATCTCACCGGTGCTCTTTAATGTGTATACGAGCAAGATTGCAAACCTAGAAGCACCAGGGGTTGGAAGGATACTAACATTTGCAGATGATATTATTGCATATAGGCAGGGGAGAGATGAGGAGCAAACAGCCCAGGAGCTGCCGGCGACAGTAGACAAAGTGATTGACTGGTGAACTGAAATGTGTGTTGTCATCCACCCGGAAAAGGCGGCTGTTTTGTGGTGCTCTCTGGACAACAGGATTGTGAAAGCTGATGTCCCAAGCCTCACGGTAGATGGTAGAAGCGTCAATAGAGAGAAACAACTGAAGTATCTGGAAATCACATTTGGCAGGAGCCTGTCCTTCAAGGACCATGTGGAGACGGTTATGACAAGGTCTCAAAAGGGACTCAATGCACTTAAAACTTTGGCTGCAATGGACACAGAGCAGAGAATGCTTTTCACACTATACCAGCACTTGATCCTCTCAGTGATTGATTATGGACTAGGACTGCTCACTGTCTCAAAGAGTCAGCTGGTGAAATTAGAGCGCATACAGAACGAAGCTATGCGGGTTATTCTGGGATGCACCAGAGGCACCCCAGTAGTGTGTATGCATTACATCTTTGGTCTGCCGACTGTTGCTGGTAGGCTCAAGGTGATGCAGGCGAAGGCATATCTCAGATTAGCTGCAGACACAGATCACCCATTGCACGAGGTGCTGGACGCAGTTAAGGGTCAGCGACTGATAAGAGGGAAATCATGGATAGCTCAGGCGGAGGATACGATCAGACAGGTGTGCATCTTGGAGAACATTAGGCGAGGAAAGGAGTGGGTCAGAGTGCCAGCGGAGCAGTCAGACTTGTGCAGAGTTATAATCACATTGAACCGGGATTGCAGGGAGTGGCCAGCAGGGGCAACGGAAGTGGAAATCCGGCAACTAATTAAGGATAATGCTCGCTCGGGTGATGTGATTATCTACACAGATGGGTAGGTATTGAGAGGTAAGAAGAATGCGTGGGGGTTCTTAGCAAAAGCTAATGGTCGACGTTTGGTGCAGGAGAGCCTGGCATATGATACCACAACATCTAGCTTAAGAATGGAGGTGGAGGCGGTCAGTGCAGCTTTCCGCTGGATGGAGAATACGGCACACACACACACACACACACACACACACACACACACACACACACACACACACACACACACACACACACACACACATCGTGATTGTAACTGACTCAGAAAGCATGCTGAGGAAGGTGAGGACAGGCAAGCTTCGGGCAGAGTAGCTTGCTTCGCTTCGGAGGTCACGGGTGGCAAACATCGCCTGGATCTTTTCTCCGGGGCATGCCGGTGTGCTGGGGAATGAACTGGCGGACAGATTGGCTGGTTCTGCAAAACTTGTTGGAGTATTGATGAATGACAAGGCAGATGTGGTTGCGGCCTTTTTTGGAGCACGTGTACACCACGGAGGAGCAAATGGATCACCATGGTCTGGCAAGAATGAGACAGTGAGGAGTGACGAGGGGATCTGGCCGACGTTCGACGCTCAGAGGAAAGGCGAGACGGACATATAATCAGAATGCTACTGGTACTATTAGTGTTGGAACTCTTCGCTAGCTGCTGAGGATGGGGACGGAGCGCTTATGGGAATGCCCCAAAAATGCTGTGATTTCGGTACCTAAATCAATCAATCAATCCATCCATCCATCAATCAGCTCACAGTCTTCATGGCGATCCACAACCAACCAGCCAACCAGCTAACCAACCGACCAACCAACTAGCCAGCCAGCCAGTCAGTCAGCCAGCAAGTCAACTAGTCAGCCAGCCAACCAACCAACCAACCAATCTATCAACCAACCAATCAATCAACCAACGAGTCAGCCAGCCAACCAATCAACCAACCAACCAACCAACCAACCAATCTATCAACTAGCCAACTAACCAACCAATCTATCAACCAGCCAACCAACCAACCAATCTATCAACCAACCAATCTATCAACCAATCAATCTATTTCCCAACCAATCTATCAACCAACCAATCTACCAACTAACCAATCTATCAACTAACCAATCTATCAACCAGCTAACCAACCGACCAACCAACTAGCCAGCCAGCCAGTCAGCCAGCCAGCAAGTCAACTAGCCAGCCAGCCAACCAACCAACCAACCAATCTATCAACCAACCAATCAATCAACCAACGAGCCAGCCAGCCAACCAACCAACCAACCAACCAACCAATCTATCAACCAGCCAACTAACCAACCAATCTATCAACCAGTCAACCAACCAACCAATCTATCAACCAACCAATCTATCAATCAATTAACCAATCTATCAACCAACCAATCTATCAACCAACCAACCAACCAAGCTATCAGCCAACCGATTAATCAACCAACCAATCTGTTAACCAACCAATCTATCAACCAACCAATCTATTAACCAACCACACTCTACCAACCAACAAACCAAGATATCAACCAACCAATCAATCAGCCAACGAGCAAAACAACCAATCAATCAACCACCCAACCAACCACCCAATTAATAAACCAACATGAAAACCAACCAAACACCCAACTACCCAACTACCCAAGCAACCAACCAACTAACCAACCAACCAACCAACCAACCAACCAACCAACTATCCAACCAACTAACGATACAACCAACCAGCCAACCAACTATCCAACTAACCGACCGACCAACCAACCAACCTACCAACTATCCAACCAACCAACCAACCAACCAACCAACCAACCAACCAACCAACCAACCAACTATTCAAACAACCAAAAACCAACCAACCAACTATCCAAACAACCAAATATATCCAACCAACCAACCAACCAACCAACCAATCAACCAACCAAGCGAGCAGTCTTATTATATTGTTCTCTCTTTCTTATTTCCATAATTGAAAATTACCCCTAGCGTCTCTTGAGTACGTCTTATGGCAGGCTACACCATATCTCATCTACACATTTCGCGTACTCTTATCAAATTAATCTTGGAATTACTAAAATAAATAAAACAAGCACGATTTCTCATGCTTCGTGGTTTCCATGGTTTGTATTTCCTTTATAATCATGCACATAAAGCTGTCCCCTTAAACAAATCTTAACGAAAAGAATAATACATTAATGTCACACATTCACCAACAAGAGAAAACAAAGGCAACACAAGACACCGCAATGACAATTTTCTTCTTGTTGTTATCTTGTTTACCGCAAGCATGCAGTGTTTATTACACACAACTCTCCGTTGTAAAAAAAAAACTTTTGCCGACATGTTGAAATAGCGTCGGGGATTTTTTTATGTTATTTTCTTCCCATTGTTTTCCCATACCGTCATCCTATGTAGAATTGGGAAATTTGATTTAGTGTATCCGTCTGACAACATGAGAAATCAGATGTTTTGTTTTGGTTTTGCTTTTGTCTGTGTTTAGACATTATAATATCTACCCTCTCAAGACAAACGATAATGCTTTTATAATATATAATTAGTCTCGGAGGTTTTGTTTGCATTCACCGGTAGAGTTGTATTTTATTTGTTTCATTTGTTTTCCATTCGCATTGCTCGCCAACAGCGTAACAGGTCGCGGATTTGCCAGATTGTCCAAGATCAGCGACGCAGATAGAGACAACCACCGGCTGGCTTGAACTTCGGTCACGTCTTATCAAGGCGAGAAAACAGATTTGGCACAGAGGTACAGATGATATCTTTCACTGGTCTGCCGTCGTAAACTTCCCTACAACATTTTTCTTTTATTATCACTATCACCATCTCTTTGCAAATTATATTCCAACATTATATATGATAGCGAAACTGCACATGAAATGTGGTAAATATGTAACATTAAGCACATGAAATAAAGAAAATCTGACCAACACAGATTGTATGTAGATAAAAGACATTCTTATATATTAATTACAAACTCGCAATGCTTAGAACAGAAGAAGAAAACGTGAGATTTTATTTTGAGGTCTTCCGTGTCTTCCTTAGTTAATAATGATGTGATTTCAAAATTGGCGGATAAAATAAGACAAGTTGTGCTATTTTGTGGGAGTAGGGTAGACAGAGGGAAAGAAGGGGAAATTCTTAACCAAGTGGATAATTTTAAATGCCTAGGGGCATTTATCTTCGTGGCTTAGAGGTTATGACTTTTCTCCGTAATCTCATATACTCTCGTCGGTGACGTGATGACGATGAGAATCAGCAGTGGTTCGAATCGCATCGGTAACTTACGGGGTATGTGAGCCGGCCGCTCAGAAAGCAATGGCAAACTATTGAGCGTAATCTTGCCAAGAAATCAACATACAGCTGAAAGATGCTGGTATTGACAGCGATGTCCTGTAAAGGATATGCAAAAAAAAAGGGGGGGGGGGGCATTTATAACATCAGAGGTTAGGTGCACAACATACATTACGAGCAGAATAGGGCAAGCAAAAGCTGCATTTCAGAAAATGAAAAGTATTTTATGAAATAAGTCATTATCACTGAATGTAAGAAAGAGAGTGCTGAAGTGCTATAAAGAACATGTTTTGCTGTATGGCAGTGAATCTTGGAATGTTTTTGTTTTCCGCATATCCTGTTTAGAGGACATCGTTGTCAACACCAGCATTTTACCGCTGTTGATTTTTTGGTAAGATTACGCTCAGTAGTTACCATTGTTTTCTGAGCGACCGGCCCACATACCCTGTAAGTAACGAACGTGGCGCGATCCGCTACCGAATCTCGCACAGCTGCGTTACTCTACGTGGATATACGGGATTAAGGTGAAAGTCGTTAACGCCTTAGCCAGGGAGACCGGCTCTTGGAATGTAAATGAACGAATTAGGAAGAACGTGGAAGCAACAGAGATGTGTTCCTGAGACGAATGTTACGAATTCCTTGGACTGCCAGAGTAACTAACAACGACTGCCTGCAACAGGCTAATGAAACTAGAACACTATATACAACAATAAGAATGAGACAACACAACTGTCTTTGGTCATGTGATGAGAAGAGATTTATTGG
The DNA here is from genome assembly GCA_014155875.1 of Cepaea nemoralis. Lineage (NCBI taxonomy): Eukaryota > Metazoa > Mollusca > Gastropoda > Stylommatophora > Helicidae > Cepaea > Cepaea nemoralis. Next base: position 704,071 of record JACEFZ010010233.1, on the reverse strand, counting down.
AGAACATGAGTTCGATAACGCAACAGGGTGCATTTTTATAATTGGCCTGGGCTCATAAGGCCGACGCAGCATTAAACTGCTATGTGGATCTACTACACCGGCTCTGCAATTCGTAATCCCGCATACCACAGTCCAAACATAGCTACGGGTGATTTGGAGGTTTCCATAGAAAGGTACGAGTGCTGGTCGTCCAGAAAGCAAAGACAAACCACTGAAGGTAAACTTGCCAAGAAATCACACAGCCAAAGAAGTGGGATCTACTAGCATACTGCCAAATACCGGGCCGGTGGTCGTGGGCTAGAATTCGCATGGGGGAGGATTTATAAATTGACAGGACGACTCATTCTGTAATGGATACTTGGAAATGAATTGGGGTGTACAGGCGGCAAACGTGATAGTGACCACGTCACCTCCTGGGTGCTGATTGGTCTGTACAAATATGGTTCTAGCACCATATGCCCATATGTTGGCCGGAGGTCATGGGCGAGTTTGCATCGAAACGGTTCTTTAAAATAGACCTTGACTTCCAAGTAGATTAAGCCTAAAATGCTAATATCTTCTGGGAAGTAAAGGAGGAGGAGGAGGAGAAGAAGAAGAAGAAGAAGAAGAAGAAGAAGAAGAAGAAGAAGAAGAACAAGAACAAGAACAAGAAGAACATCAGGAAGAACAAGAGGAACAAGAAGAAGGAGATGTGAAAGGAATAATTAGTATTTATGATGCACATTGTTTTTTCGTTTGCGTTGGCTTGCTTTGAATGCAATGTTAGTCCATAAGCGTACTACTACTCCTAGTGCACTGGAACGATGTTTTCGCGTGGATTAATTGTCCCTGTTACCAGTGTCCCTCGCCATCAGGTGAACACACTCCGACTTTTTATCCGAATAGAGAAAAGCGCTCATTCTTAAACATCATGTGCTGATGCCAAGGTAGCGGGTTCAACCCCTACACCGGTAAGGTGAACTAAAATGTTGACTTCTCGTCCTAGACTTGGGGACGTAAATTACAAGCACCACAGAATCCGAGTAGGTTCACCTGATGGCGAGGGACACTGGTAATAGGGACAGCTAATCTATGCGAAAATATCAGTCCCGTGCACTAGAAGTAGTAGCACGTATAAAAAAATATATATGTGGAGTATGCTTGAATGCAAAGCGAGCGATATCGGCCTTTTCCAGGCAATCACATATAATTACCTTGGCAGAGCAAGGTATTCGCAACATTTGCAGTAGAAGCCATTCTCTACTTCTCCAAGGTCTTCCTAATTTGTTCCTTACACATTCCATAATTCACTGTCACACAATAGGACAGGTTCTACATAACATTTCAGCACTATCTTCCTGACATTCAATGATAGTGGCTTATTACTGGAGATAATTGGGTTTTTCTATAACAGAGAATTTTTTATTTTTGGGGTGGCTTATGCGGCTTTTAATCTATGGCACGAATCTTCCATCTGATATTATGCCTGCCGGAAATATTTGAATATATGAACTTGGTTAAGCATTTGCCGATTATTGTATTTATCACATTTTCTTGCTTGCTTTTCCTTTCATATAATCATCATGTCTATTTGCTTTGGTATTCAAGGAGAGTCCATGTTTGCACCCTATTTTATTACAATATCCAACAACTGTTATATGTTTGCAGCTAAAAATACAGTGTTATCTGCGTAACGTGGATTTTAACCTCCAAAACTCATATTCATGGTCTTTCTCTGATTTGCTTCACTGGTATTAGCTAGACATCAGTATGACCAAAGGATAACAGCGTTCGTTGTTAAACATCCGGTGTGATGATGCTGAGGTAGGGGTGTCAAACCTTTACATCGGTCATTTGGACTAAAATGTTGACTTCTCGTCCTTGACTTGTGGACGTAAATTACAAGTAACACTGAATCGGAGCGAGTTCGCCGGATGACAAAGATCTGGTAACATGTGATGCTAATTTACTCCACAGGCACAATTCAGTCCAGTGCTACTATGAGTAGCCAATATGGACTACCCTCGAATTCAAAGCGAACAAGAGAAAAAAATTGTGTTAGCTGTTGAGAAATAAGAGATCCTGAGATAAAAAAGCATCCTTGTCTTTGCTTTATAATGTAATAATTGCCATCTCTATTTTTATTTTCGATTGCTGCTATTTGTTTCCATGAAATATATTTTCATGTGTGAGATATTCTTAACAATTTTAATATCATGTACATTTTCATCATGTTTCACTTTATCAACTGTTTTGACATGCCCTATTAAGTACAAATATGTCTTCCTGTGCTTAAGAGGGTACGTTGGTTTATAGGTACTGCGGTTTGTTCCACTTTTCACATGGGGCAGTGAGGTGCATTTTGTGTGATATTCACAGGCACAGGAAGGGAGCATTATGGGGGTGACCCTTTGCCGTGAAGTTGGAACAGCGATTAATGGCTAATGACTAATGGCTAATGGCTAATGGCTAATGAGTAATGACTGTTTCTGTTGATCTTTCTAATAGCGGGAAACTCTGTGGCGTAGTGTTTACGCTGCCTGCCTTGTGCTCCGACGGTTGTGGGTTCCATTGCTTGCTTGCTTGCTTGAGTCGTTGGCTTGAGCTCCAGCGTGAAGTCCTGAATGTCGGATGAAGACATCCTGTTGTCCAACATCAGTGTGATGTCATACAGGACCTGAGGTTTGCGTGAGTATCCGTTGTCCCATGTCTGACGTATTGGTGTGCAGACTGGTGGTTCCTCGCTGTACAGGCAGACACTCTCCGACTTCGGAGGAAACGGCGATCCTATTGACTTTAGCCAGGACCCCGAAAGGACCTGTTGCCCAGGACGCTCGACGAGGACGCGTCAATAGGTCTTGGCCAGTATATAACCCGGCCCTGGTGCCTTGGAAACACCTCTGTGTCCCGTGGGTTCCATTCAGGGCCACGTCGTTCAGTTTACGAGTGCACATTTCTCGGATACTCCTGGGGGTCGTCGCTGGAGCTATGGAGTTCGTGCTTTCTGCGACGCTTCCGGCAGGCCGCCCTGTGGAAAGAGACTGAGCCTTGTGGGTTGAAACCCGGCGCAATGTCTCTAATAGTGATCGTGAGTTGCATGTTGCATTATTCATATCTGTCCCTTCCACCGGCTCTGTGGCGAAGGCGTCACTAGTGCAACTCGTAATCTCACATACCACGTTCGAAACACAGCTGCGGGCGATGTGGAAGTAGACTGCCTTGCGTTGGTTTCCATACAATGGTATGAGTACCGGTCGTTCAGAAATGGCAAACTACTGAACGTAAACTTGCCAGGAATCACAAACAGCCAACAAATGTTGGTGTTGACTGCTACGTCCTGTAAGGAAACGCAACTAACTAACTAACTAACTACCTCAAAGAGTAACTAACAATAATTGCACGAAAGAGGCTAATGAAACTATAACAACATACAGAACAATATGAAAGACACACACACATTTCTTTGGTCATGTGATGAGAAGCGAAGCATATGAGAACCCCGTGACGACTGGAAAGATCAAGGGGAAGAGAGGCAGATGCAGACCAAGAGAAATGATGCTGGATGATTTGAGACGATGGCATAGAGATTATTCATCAGCAGAGTTGACCCAGAACACCAAAGACCGAGATTTGTGGAGAGACATGAACGCCTACGCCAGCTGGAAAAGCCCTTGATGATGCTGATGTGAAAGAATAATGGACAGCGTATGTGACGGGAATAACTGAAAGTGTTCGAGAAATAAATAGTAACCTGTATAAAATGAATAGTAACCTGTATAAAATGAATAGTAACTTGTATAAATAAATAGTAACCTGTATAAAATGAATAGTAACTTGTATAAATAAATAGTAACCTGTATAAAATGAATAGTAACTTGTATAAATAAATAGTAACCTGTATAAAATGAATAGTAACTTGTATAAATAAATAGTAACATAGAGAATGCTCGCCTCAACAAATCACTGAGCACTGAAAAGATAACAAGGTCAGTACTAGACAACCCAGAGAAGTATGTGAGGAACTTATCGTCGTACGTACTCAACAACATTGAAACGGAGGCCCTTGCATACGGATTAAAATTCTGCATAAAGCCCAAACACATTAACCGTGTTGAGTCGCAAGCACAATTTGAAATGTTGTTTGATCAAGTCTCCAAGTTATCACCTACTTCTGCTGAGTCAGTCGGGTGGCTGAAGGCCAAACTGGTAGATTTAGAACACCAGTATCGCACAACACCCTCTAAACAGACATGTCCGCTGACCAACGAACACCTTACTGCCTTAAAAGCGTTAAAGGCCAACAAAACCCTGGTAATGTTGAAACCTGACAAAGGGAGTGGTGCAGTACTGATGGACATATCAGACTACCAGAGAAAAATGGATGATATATTATCAGACGCATCTAAATTCAGAGAAGAGCAAACAGTCAACAAGTCGGAGGACCTGGATGCAAAAATGAGGAAAGAAATCCAGTCACTTGTGAATGCAGGACTCATCAGTGAGGCCACTGCAAAAACGCTCACACCGCGTGGCTCCCAAACACCTCAGATGTACGGTCTACCCAAGCTTCACAAGCCCGGCATCCCACTAGGACCGATCCTTTCCATGGTTAACTCGGCACAACACCGAATGGCGAGATGGCTAGCTGCAATTTTAAAGCCAGTACGACAGTCCTTCGATCCAAGAACACTCTGGGATACATTCGAACTGGTGGAATTATTGGATACTATGGACATAAACAACAAACACATGGCATGCATGGACATTGCCTCTTTATTCACCAACGTTCCATTAGATGAGACCGTGAATATAATAAGCGAACGCATTAGAGACAAACAACTAAAACTAGGCATACCATCAGCTATTCTAGAGAGGCTATTAAAATTATGTACTGCCAACATACAATTCAACTTTCTAAACAAGTCATATCGCCAAATTGACGGAGTGGCCATGGGGAGCCCACTTGGACCTATTCTAGCGGACATCTTCATGGCACACTTAGAAGAAAAGAGATCCTCAGAAATCAATAACTTGGCCTTTTACCGTCGTTACGTGGACGATATACTAATTATCACCACAGACGAGCTGCAAGCAACGTCGTTCCAGGCCACAATGAACGAGACACATAAAAACATCTCTCTGTCTATGGAACACGAACACAACGAAGCGTTGCCGTTTCTATATATCCTAATGAGACGTAGAGCAGATGGCACAATTCAAAGATCGGTGTACCACAAAGAAACATGGACTGGCCAATACTTAAATTTTCAGAGCTTCGCACCTGTCCAGTACAAACGGGGCTTAGTACGGACCCTGTTTGACCGTGCTAGTTAGTTAGTTAGTTAGTTAGTCGACAGATCATCCTCGTTGCACATCGAACCATTCAGTCCATAAGTGCTCGGATCCCCTCCTCAGCAAATCCCGCAGCGTGTAGCGGCTAACGACGCCAGTTCTGTGTTGGTTTATCAATCTTCTTTGGCTTCCTGCGTAGTGTTCTTGTTTGGCCACCCCTCTTTTAATTTGCTGCTCCCGCAGTCTGGCCATTGTTGTAGATTCCCAGTCATCACTTGGTTCTCGCAAAAGTCTCACTTCTCGTAGAGCATTCAGAATGTCAGCCTGGTCCATGGCGCGTCCGCCCTCCACTCGTCAGCCCGCTCATTTCCTTGTACTCCCGCATGACCTGGCACGAAGATGAAACTACTCTTTGCCAGCCGAGACCGCTTCAGAGGCAGCAACCATTCTCTTCGGATCGACCCCTCCTCTATCCTCTTGATCATGTTCATTGAGTCGCTAAGGAAACAAGCCCTAGTGAATGTCTGTGTCTCGAGCCATGTTATTGCTTTACTTACTGCCATGACTTCCATGGTCAGGCTACTTGTGGTTTCAGTGAAAGCACCAGAGTCCTCCTTCACAATTCTCCCTCCGGCCCGAGCTGTAAAGGCCCATGAGCTTCTCACATGTCGGACGACCGACCCATCTGTGTAGATGACCGCGTCACCGTCTAGCGAATTCTCGAAAATCAACGCTTGTACTTCAGCCTCAACAGCAGCCGGATTTTCTTGTCTGCATTTTCTATCTAGTTGGATGCAAACTGAAAAGGATGTGCAGAAGTCTGTTGGCACTTGCACCCACTCCTCGCCAGGTTCTAAGTCCTCAAGTGAACACACCTGTTGAAGAATGTCTTCGGCTTGACCCATCCACGACCGTCCTCTTTTTAACCTGCTGCCCTTCATCTTCCTGATTTCACTATGCAGTGGATGTTGTGTGTTTGCGTTAATTCTGAGGTAGGCGCGTGCCCTGCAAACTTGTATTCTCTCTTCAATGGTTGGAAAATCAAGAAGGTAGCGCATCGCCCTGCATGCTGTATCTCTTGTACATCCAAGAATAATGCGCATAGCTTCATTCTGTATCCTTTCCATCCTTTCTATCTGCTTATGGCTGAGAGTCAGGATTGCTATTGCATACTCCAAAACAGACATGACCAGCCCTCGTACAGAAGACATAGATGGCGCTGCTCACAGTTTGCTGCCGCCATCACCCGCATCGCTGCCAAACCCCGCTTGGCCTTTGTTATCACCTGGTCTATGTGCACATTATAAGCAAGGCTTCGATCAAACCGTATCACCAGGTAATTCACTGCCTGCGTTCTTTCCACCGTCTCTGAACACAGCATTACAGTTGGTGTTGGATTGTTGACAATATGATTATTCAACGAGAACCAAGTCACTGTTGCCTTTGTTGGGTTGACCATTGCCCCAGCTTCATCACACCAAGTACTTATGCGATTGAGTTCGGTTTGTAGTTCCACAGCAACCTCCTCTCTATCCTTACCCTGACGATACACTAAAACATCATCGGCATACGACAATGTTCTGCCAGGTCCAGTGATCTGCTCACTGGTGATTCTCACTGTGTAGGCGTTGAACAGTACCGGAGATAATGGTGATCCCTGTGGTAGGCCAGGATATATTGTTGTTGATTCCGAAGTCCAACTGCCACATCTAAAAACTACTTTCCGTTGGTAGAGGGCTGCAGCGATCCAGCTAAGGAGGAATGGACTTACGTTTAGTTCAAGAAGCTGAAACATTAAAAAATCCAGTGGTACTCTGTTGTATGCGTCCTCAAGATCAATCGCTGCTGCAACGGTTTCAGTGCCTGAGTGGAAACCTTCATAGACATCATGGGCAAAGACTGCTGCATTGGTCCAGGTTTCTCTTTTTGGACGGTACCCACCCAGGGTAGGTGGGAAAACACCTTGCCTCTCTAGTTGGCTTGATATTTTCCTAGCAATTACCTTCTCCAGCAGCTTGCCTATTGTATTCTGCATGGTTATATTTCGATATCCCTGAATTTTTTTGTGGTCTTTGTCAGGCTTCGGCAAGGGAATCAGATAGCTGTGTAACCATTCCTCCTTGATGCTAGCACTCCCTATACTGTTGTTGTACATGTCTGCTAGTTTCTCTAGCTCATTGTCGGTACACCTATTTATGTCGTCGTATCTTATGCCATCAGGACCTGGAGCACTGTTTTTTGATCGTCGAAGCACAGCCTTGATTTCTTTCACTGTCACTGTGTCTTCCTCCGAAGTGTTCTGGGCCTTGCATCTGTTTGAGGTGACCTCCTTGGCCAGATTTCGGCCTCCCATGTCTGTCTGGTTGCTCTGCTCAAGGTAGCGTTCAAAGAGGGCTTTGCCCTTGTCCTCGTCAGTCCTCTGCCAGTGAGGTCAGCACCTTGGAAGTCTGAAATGCTCTTATTCTTGACTACACCACTCATGCTTTTATGTAGTCGCCAGAACAATTTCAGTGACTTGTCTGTGCTTACTCTTTGACACACCTCTGCCCATTTTTCGCTTTTAACCACCTTGACCAGTCTTTTGAAATAGCTTACTTTTGTGTGCATCTCTCTTTCTAAGTGCAAGCAGGGACTAGGATGACCAGCTCTGTTCTTCTTGGCATTTTGCCATCTCCTTACAGCACTACGCTTATCCACCCAAGCCTTCTCCACCTCGAAACTCCACCACGGTGGCTGCTCCCAGCTTTTTTTCTTGCCCTGAAACGTTCTGCGCTTGTCACGTCTTATTTTACTCACCACATCTTGCCCTGTACTGTCATACTGGAACGTCTTTACCTTTAGCTTGTGCTGCCTGGTTCTGACCGTGCTAGGAAGATATGCACCCAGGACACACTGACAGAGGAATTTAAAACTCTGAAGAATGCCTTAAACCTGAATGGGTACTCCACAGGATTTATAAAGCGCCACTGCCAACAGCCCAAACCGAAATCAGAAGTAACTACAGTCCCTAAACTCAAAGTATTCATCCAGCTAACCTTCCGAGGAGATGACGTAATGCAACGTCTGCGGGACCGGCTCACCACAGCAGTCGAGCGAACATTCTGTGCTGCAGCTCTAGTCATCAGGTACAGAAACACACCAATCCCAGTCCCAGCAGTAAAAGAACCTGTAGCTTTGTACGCCAAATCAAATTGTATTTACCAATTTACATGCAGATGCGAGGCCATCTACATAGGCAGAACTGAGCGACAGTTACATTGCAGGGTTTCGGAACATATTCCGAATTGGTTGGACAAGATACTACACACAGAAGATGGTAGCCTAGGCAGGCCGACACACCGGAAAAGTCTGGCTTCATCGGTCGGGAGATATGTGCTCGAGAGTGGTCACGTGGTTGAAAGAGACAGTGCCTTCCGTGTGTTGTTCAACACACAAAGTAGTCGATTGTTAAAGTTTGCTGAAGCTATACTAATCAACCTTCGTAAGCCGTCCTTGTGTAAGCAGAAAGACATGTTAGTCAGTTTAAAATTACCGTGGTAGACAATCGACATTACTGTGCGAACATGTGTATATTTCAGTTTGAAGGATTTATCTGATTAATTCACGTAAGTTGTGTGATTTCTGCAGTATGTACCTGACGAGATGCAGCTAAATATGCCAGGCAATAAATCGTGCAATCTATTGTTTGTGTCTTCGTTATTCAAATTCATCACGGGAAAACATTGTTTTGAATTTATAAAATAAATAATAATTTGTATAAAATAAATGGTAACTTGTATACAATAAATAGTAACTTGTATAAAATAAACAGTAACTTGTATAAAATAAATGGTAAGTTGTCTAAAATAAATGGTAACTTGTATAAAATAAATAGTAACTTGTATAAAATAAATGGTAACTTGTATAAAATAAATGGTAACTTGTCTAAAATAAATGGTAACTTGTCTAAAATAAATGGTAACTTGTATAAAATAAATGGTAACTTGTCTAAAATAAATGGTAACTTGTCTAAAATAAATGGTAACTTGTATAAAATAAATAGTAACCTGTATAAAATATATAGGCCATGTCTACTGCAGGACGGTGCAATCAATCCCGCCTTGTTTTGTGTGTTCGTGAGGTACTAGGCAATTTACGTTCAGTAATTTACCAATACCGGCTCCGTGGCTGAAGGCTTGCGAACGCGATTCGTGAGCCGGGTACCAGGCGTTCGAATTCAGCTGCGACCGATTTGTGCAGCAGACCGTGTCGCGTTGTGTTATAACGTGCTGGTATGGGAGCCGATCGTTCAGAAAGTAATGGCAAACTACTGAACGTAACACTTGCCTAGTAGGGCCTACATCAACAACAGCTGAAAAATGCTGGTGTTGTCTGGAACTCTTTCTCTCTCTCTCTCTCTCTCTCTCTCTCTCTCTCTCTCTCTCTCTCTCTCTCTCTCTCTCTCTCTCTCTCTCTCTCTCTCTCTCTCTCTGTGTGTAAGGGATGTAAGGGATACGCAATACCAAAAAAAAAAAAAAAAAAATACCAATGCTTTCTGAACGAGAATTCAACTGTTAAGTCCAACCGATCAGCGTGTGGAGGAACTCATAGTTCCGGCTGCATACTCTCAATAAGTCACTGGCGTGACTCGAACCACTTCTAGTTCTCGTCCGCTCACGTTGACTACGAGAGTATTCGGGATTAACGGAGAAATCTGCTAACCCCTCGGCCAGGCAGCCGGCAATTAATAATATAAATATTAATAATAATATAAACAATAATACTAATAATAATAACAATAATATGACTACTGATATTATTAATAATAATGTGTGTTAAAACACAAACAGCAAGAAATAATAACAGCTATATATGAGATATAAAAAGGTTAGTTGCATATCCATTACAGGACGTCGCAGTTAACACCATATTTTGCTGTTGTGATCTCGTGGCAAGTTTATGTTCAGTAGTTTGCCATTGCATGTATGAGATATAGCATTAAATATTATCGAAACAAGTGGCTAATAAGACATGTCTCCCTTGTGCACGCCCTAAAGCGCAATGAGCATTTAGTGCTAAGCCAACTATTCGCACTGACAAACTAGTATATGTGAAATAAATAATAATAACTGTATGTACAATAACAACTAGTAATTGGGGAGAGAGAGAGAGAGAGAGAGAGAGAGAGAGAGAGGGAGGGAGAGAGGGAGAGAGAGGGAGAGAGGGAGAGAGGGAGAGAGAGAGAGAGAGAGGGAGAGAGGGGGAGAGAGAGAGAGAGAGAGAGGGGGGGAGAGAGAGAGAGAGAGGGAGAGGAGAGAGAGAGAGAGAGAGAGAGAGAGAGAGAGAGAGAGAGAGAGAGAGAGAGAGAGAGAGAGAGCGTTTTGTTTAAACTGAATGAAATTTACAAACATAAATGACATTTCCTCTAAACATATTTATCAACATAAACCCTATAGACTTCCAAGGTCTTTCGCCGTTAATGTAAGTAAATTTTCATTAAATTGTGGGTGGCCTTAAGAGGCCAGTAAAAAAAAGTTGTTTCCCCACAGAGGGGATGATTGGAAAATACTCCAGTCGGATTACAATTAAAAGTAGTTTTAAAAATTAAACGTAAACGTAAAATTAGAATTGAAAACGTTGATCATAAAATGTTAGTAAATAAACAAATGTTGTATCAAGACTTTAATAGTTTTCTGTTCAAGATTGCAAGAATTGACTGCGGTATTAACTATTTTATTTCTCAAAGAAAATTCACAGATTTCGATCTTAGTTAGTGGTATTATAGCTAGGTATACCATTTTTGTTTTCAAATTCTAGTACTCTCCCTTGTAACAATATTAGATGTTTATGTCCCCCTACCTAGCGCAGACTGCTACTGCAACCATCTTAGGCAATTTACATATAAACTTAAAGAAAGTCAAATATACAAATAAACGCAAAATTTGATCTACAGGCACTGAAGAGTGAGGAGATAAAAGATAAATTCAACGTAGAGGTAAAGAACAGATTCGATGCATTGTCCGATATGGAAATATTATTTCAAGACGTCAGTGACAATTGGAAAAATAAAAGAAATCAGTCAAGAAGCTGCACTAACAACAATGATAATCCCAAATATAAAGATAATAGGTCGCAAGAAATGGATGATGGAAGACATCTTAAAACTCATGGGAATAAGAAGAAATAACAAGAATAACAATGAAATATACGAAGAGATTAACAGGAAAATTAGGAAGCTATGCAAAGAGGCAAAAGAAACATGGCTTTAGGAAAATTGGAAAGGAAATAACAGGTGGAGATGTACAACAGAGATAAAGAACAGAATAGGACAAGCAAAAGCTGCATTTAAGAAAATGAAAAGTATCTTATGCAATAAGTCACTATTATTGAATGTAAGATAAAGAGTGCTGAAGTGCTATATAGAACCTGTTTTGCTGTATGGCAGCGAATCTTGGAATGTAAATGAACAAATTAGGAAAAATTTGGAAGATCTAGAGATGTCGTTTCTGACGCGAATGCTGCGAATTCCTTGGATTGCCAGAGTAACTTACAACAATTGCCTGAAACAGGCGAATGAAATTATAACATTACATACAACAATAAGAAAGAGACAAACAGCGTTCTTTGATCATGTGATGAGAAGAGAGGCACTGGAGAACATCGTGACAACTGGAAATATCGAGTGGAAGAGAGGCAGAGGCAGACCAAGAGAAATGATGCTGGGTGGATTGTGTCAGTGGCATGGAAGGATAGCATCACCGGAGTTGATCCAGAACACCAAAGACCGAGATCTGTGGAGAGACATGAACGCCTACGCCAGCTCGCAAAACACTTGATGATATATATATATATATATATATCAAACCACAATTATTGAACAATATAACAAGAAAGGAGACAGAATACAACAGCCATTAACAACAATCGCCTCTAGGGTTGTAAAGACGAATTACCGTATTCTCACCAGACGGTCGCGGTGGGCGTTTCATTTAGTTGATTACTTATTACGAGATAGCTTTCTATTGGATAACGGCCGTTTCGCACGGTGTCAGATGGTATGTTATCAGTAGTGTAATTTGTACGCTGACTGATGCGATGCTGTATCTCAAGTCGGCCGTCCTATCTGCAGATTAGCCGTTTCAGTGCTGCTGATAGACAGAACGAGAAATACCGACCTACGATAAATAGTGTTGATATCAGCCCCCTTTTGTTTCTCCCCAAATCCGCAAACAGTGATTAATATACGCTTGGTAAATGCTGTGGGAATACAATGACGCAGGAGAAAACAGATGTGACGAGAATACAGAACTGGAGTCGGTGTTTCTGGGGTGCGAAAAACTCATCATTAGATTCACATCATAATGCCTGCCGGTATCAGACGTGTAGTCAACAGCGTACATGAGACCGGAATAGTTCCCATTGTCGTGCCTGTGAGAATGCTCCAAATCTTGATGGCGGGAAAATCATACAAGATGGTAGGTAACACGGTATCAAGCTTGTCGTTTGGGATGATTAAAATATGTCTGCGCTTGGTGAAAGTAACCTCGTTTTATTTTAATGGTTACAAAAGCAACACCGCGGGAGGCCGTGCAATGATAAGGCGTGGGAGTTATCTGTCGTTTTGTCTACAGCAATGATTTTGTGATACTTTTGTTGGGACAGATCAACATGTTCCCATCGTTCTTTTTACAGTTTCCCAGACTCGGAACTGGCAGCGGCGTAGGGAGCCCCACTGTGGGCTGAAAGCAGCTGGGTCGAGAACAAGACTGTGGCGCCTTGCTTGGGAGTGAAGACAATTAGAGACAGCAGGACGCCTTATATGGAGGACCGGCTGAGCTGAATAGAGAGCGAAAGTTAACATTTTAGATGTGACTTAATCCTGTTAGTTAATTTTATATGATTTCCAAATACGTTATCTCTAAAAGAATTTGATGGATTGCCCATGTTTCGCTAACATTGCTTCAGATCTTCGGGCTCGGCACAGGACACTGGTGTACCATAGGCTTCATAAACTAAAGATAGAAGAAACTGATGGATGTAACTGTGCAACTGATGGATGTAACTGTGCAACTGATGGATGTAACTGTGAAACTGATGGATGTAACTGTGAAACTGATGGATGCAACTGTGCAACTGATGGATGTAACTGTGCAACTGATAGATGTAACTGTGCAACTGATGGATGTAACTGTGCAACTGATGGATGTAACTGCAACTGATGGATGTAACTGTGCAACTGATGGATATAACTGTGCAACTGATGGATATAACTCTGTAACTGATGGATGTAACTGTGCAGCTGATGGATGTAACTGTGCAACTGATGGATGTAACTGTGCAACTGATGGATGTAACTGTGCAACTGATGGATGTAACTGTGCAACTGATGGATGTAACTGTGCAACTGATGGATGTAACTGTGCAACTGATAGATGTAACTGTGCAACTGATGGATGTAACTGTGAAACTGATGGATGTAACTGTAACTGTGAAACTGATGGATGTAACTGTGCAACTGATGGATGTAACTGTGCAACTGATGGATGTAACTATGCAACTGATGGATGTAACTGTGCAAGTGATGGATGTAACTGTGCAACTGATGTTTGTAACTGTGAAACTGATGTTTGTAACTGTGCAACTGATGGATATAACTGTGCAACTGATGGATGTAACTGTGCAACTGATGTTTGTAACTGTGCAACTGATGGATGTAACTGTGCAACTGATGTTTGTAACTGTGAAACTGATGTTTGTAACTGTGAAAATGATGGATGTAACTGTGCAATTAATGGTTGTAACTGTGCAATTAATGGATGTAACTGTGCAATTAATGGATGTAACTGTGCAACTGATAGATGTAACTGTGCAGCTGATGGATGTAACTGTGAAACTGATGGATGTAACTGTGAAACTGATGGATGTAACTGTGTAACTGATGGATGTAACTGTGAAACTGATGGATGTAACTGTGAAACTGATGGATGTAACTGTGAAACTGATAGATGTAACTGTGAAATTGATAGATGTAACTGTGCAAGTGATGGATGTAACTGTGCAACTGATGGATGTAACTGTGCAACTGATGGATGTAACTGTGCAACTGATGGATATAACTCTGTAACTGATGGATGTAACTGTGCAGCTGATGGATGTAACTGTGCAGCTGATGGATGTAACTGTGAAACTGATGGATGTAACTGTGCAGCTGATGGATGTAACTGTGTAACTGATGGATGTAACTGTGAAACTGATGGATGTAACTGTGCAGCTGATGGATGTAACTGTGAAACTGATGGATGCAACTGTGAAACTGATGGATGTAACTGTGCAACTGATGGATGTAACTGTGCAACTGATGGATGTAACTGTGCAACTGATGGATGTAACTGTGCAACTGATGGATGTAACTGTGCAACTGATGGATGTAACTGTGCAACTGATGGATATAACTGTGCAACTGATAGATGTAACTGTGAAACTGATGGATGTAACTGTGAAACTGATGGATGTAACTGTGCAACTGATGGATGTAACTGTGACAATGATGGATGTAACTGTGAAACTGATGGATGTAACTGTGCAACTGATGGATGTAACTGTGCAACTGATGGATGTAACTATGCAACTGATGGATGTAACTGTGCAAGTGATGGATGTAACTGTGCAACTGATGTTTGTAACTGTGAAACTGATGTTTGTTACTGTGAAACTGATGGATGTAACTGTGAAACTGATAGATGTAACTGTGAAATTGATGGATGTAACTGTGAAACTGATGGATGTAACTGTGCAACTGATGGATGTAACTGTGCAGCTGTTGGATGTAACTGTGCAGCTGATGGATGTAACTGTGAAACTGATGGATGTAACTGTGAAACTGATGGATGTAACTGTGAAACTGATGGATGTAACTGTGCAACTGATGAATGTAACTGTGTAACTGATGGATGTTACTGTGCAACTGATGGATGTAACTGTGCACCTGATGGATGTAACTGTGCAACTGATGGATGTAACTGTGCAACTGATGGATGTAACTGTGCAACTGATGGATGTAACTGTGCAACTGATGGATGTAACTGTGCAACTGATGGATGTAACTGTGCAACTGATGGATGTAACTGTGCAACTGATGGATGTAACTGTGCAACTGATGGATATAACTCTGTAACTGATGGATGTAACTGTGCAGCTGATGGATGTAACTGTGCAGCTGATGGATGTAACTGTGAAACTGATGGATGTAACTGTGCAGCTGATGGATGTAACTGTGTAACTGATGGATGTAACTGTGAAACTGATGGATGTAACTGTGCAGCTGATGGATGTAACTGTGAAACTGATGGATGTAACTGTGAAACTGATGGATGTAACTGTGCAACTGATGGATGTAACTGTGCAACTGATGGATGTAACTGTGCAACTGATGGATGTAACTGTGCAACTGATGGATGTAACTGTGCAACTGATGGATGTAACTGTGCAACTGATAGATGTAACTGTGCAACTGATGGATGTAACTGTGAAACTGATGGATGTAACAGTGAAACTGATGGATGTAACTGTGCAACTGATGGATGTAACTGTGACAATGATGGATGTAACTGTGAAACTGATGGATGTAACTGTGCAACTGATGGATGTAACTGTGCAACTGATGGATGTAACTATGCAACTGATGGATGTAACTGCAACTGATGGATGTAACTGTGCAACTGATGTTTGTAACTGTGAAACTGATTGATGTAACTGTACAACTGATGGATGTAACTGTGCAACTGATGTTTGTAACTGTGCAACTGATGGATGTAACTGTGCAACTGATGTTTGTAACTGTGAAACTGATGTTTGTAACTGTGAAACTGATGGATGTAACTGTGCAATTAATGGTTGTAACTGTGCAATTAATGGATGTAACTGTGCAATTAATGGATGTAACTGTGCAACTGATAGATGTAACTTTGCAGCTGATGGATGTAACTGTGAAACTGATGGATGTAACTGTGAAACTGATGGATGTAACTGTGTAACTGATGGATGTAACTGTGAAACTGATGGATGTAACTGTGAAACTGATGGATGTAACTGTGAAACTGATAGATGTAACTGTGAAATTGATAGATGTAACTGTGCAAGTGATGGATGTAACTGTGCAACTGATGGATGTAACTGTGCAACTGATGGATGTAACTGTGCAACTGATGGATGTAACTGTGCAACTGATGGATGTAACTGTGCAACTGATAGATATAACTCTGTAACTGATGGATGTAACTGTGCAGCTGATGGATGTAACTGTGCAGCTGATGGATGTAATTGTGAAACTGATGGATGTAACTGTGCAGCTGATGGATGTAACTGTGTAACTGATGGATGTAACTGTGAAACTGACGGATGTAACTGTGCAGCTGATGGATGCAACTGTGAAACTGATGGATGTAACTGTGAAACTGATGGATGTAACTGTGCAACTGATGGATGTAACTGTGCAACTGATGGATGTAACTGTTCAACTGATGGATGTAACTGTGCAACTGATGGATGTAACTGTGCAACTGATGGATGTAACTGTGCAACTGATGGATATAACTGTGCTACTGATAGATGTAACTGTGAAACTGATGGATGTAACTGTGAAACTGATGGATGTAACTGTGCAACTGATGGATGTAACTGTGCAACTGATGGATGTAACTGTGACAATGATGGATGTAACTGTGAAACTGATGGATGTAACTGTGCAACTGATGGATGTAACTGTGAAACTGATGGATGTAACTGTGCAACTGATGGATGTAACTGTGCAAGTGATGGATGTAACTGTGCAACTGATGTTTGTAACTGTGAAACTGATGTTTGTAACTGTGAAACTGATGGATGTAACTGTGAAACTGATGGATGTAACTGTGAAATTGATGGATGTAACTGTGAAACTGATGGATGTAACTGTGCAACTGATGGATGTAACTGTGCAGCTGTTGGATGTAACTGTGAAACTGTTGGATATAACTGTGCAACTGATGGATGTAACTGTGCAACTGATGGATGTAACTGTGCAACTGATGGATGTAACTGTGCAACTGATGGATGTAACTGTGCAACTGATGGATGTAACTGTGCAACTGATGGATGTAACTGTGCAACTGATAGATGTAACTGTGCAACTGATAGATGTAACTGTGCAACTGATAGATGTAACTGTGCAACTGATGGATGTTACTGTGAAACTGATGGATGTAACTGTGCAACTGATAGATGTAACTGTGCAACTGATGGATGTATCTGTGAAACTGATGGATGTAACTGTGAAACTGATGGATGTAACTATGAAACTGATGGATGTATCTGTGAAACTGATGGATGTAACTGTGAAACTGATGGATGTAACTGTGAAACTGATGGATGTAACTATGAAACTGATGGATGTAACTGTGAAACTCGTAATGTTTGTTTTTATCGTACACTAGCTTTGAACTCAAGTGTAGTCCACTACAACTTCTTGTACCCTGGGCTGATATTTGCGTGTGGGTCAGCTTTTCCTATTACCTGTGGCCCTCGGCATCAGGAAAACCCATTCCTACTTCAGATGTACTTGCAATGTATGTCCTCAAGTCAGGGACTGGGAACATAACAGCTAAACATTTGTCGCTGGAGTATCCAACATATGCAGAACAGAGACAAGTATTTGGGTCTCCGCCCGCTCCATTTAAAGACAAACTTTAAGCAGATGGCAACAGCCTTAAGTTAATTGCTGCAGTCTTTGAATTAACTCATACATCCAGAGCTGAATGAAACGAAAACGAAGACGTCTCGGTTCAATAGTTTTCATATTTTTAACAGATTCAACGGCAAATAAAAAGTAGGTTTTGACCAAACAAAAATATATGGCGGAAAATGGGAAGTAGGAGTGTGTCACATACTATGTTGTACTATATATACAAATAAATAGAGCTGTATAGGGGAGACTGTATTGATATTTTAACTATAGTTTGGGTTATAAGTCCATGGCAGTTACGGGAAGTTAGAATAAGACGATTTATCACCCCATGGCAATTAATCAGTTAAATGTTAGTTACGTCCAACAGATGTCTTAATATGGCTAGGTTCAAACATAAGGCTTTAAGGCAGTCATTTGATGCCTATAATAAATAAATACACACCCCCCCCCCCAAATATATAAGTGCAAAAATGGGGACGAGAGTCTGGCCGAGTGGCTAGAGTGCCGGATTCTCACTCGGTTGGGAAACCCGTGTTCGAATCCTCGGTAAGGTGTGGATGTTTTTCTAATCGGGTCAAAAATCGGGTCAAACTGTCATACATAACAGGGTACAATATATTCAGCAAATAACACATTTTTTTGACAGGCAAAAATGATACAGTAACGTATTTTGGGGTTAAACAAGTGTGTGTGTGTGTGTGTGTGTGTGTGTGTGTGTGTGTATGTGTGCGTGTGTGTGTGTGCGTGTGTGGTTGTGACCTATAAGAAACAACTGAAAACCGTGAACTGATTGGAGAAATGAGATGTAGGCGGTCGGGATTGTTTGGAAATAAACAAGAGAACTCGACGGACAACCGGCACCATTGTGAGGAAAATAACAAGGGGAAGACAGACAAGTAAATATCTAGATGGCTTGGCCAAATAGCATGGCCGAGAAGAGAACACAGGGCTGATCCACGACTCTGGTGATCGTGTGAAACATGACCTCCTACGTTTATCGGCATGACACAAGATGCTGATGCATATAAACACACACACACACACACACACACACACACACACACACACACACACATATATATATATATATATATATATATATATATATATATATATATATATATATATATATATATATATATATATATATATATATAATAAAGTGCCGTGCCAACTGGCGTAGGCGTTCATGACTCTCTACAGATCTCTGTCTTTGATTTTCTGGATCAACTCTGTCGTTCTGTCGTTGATATTCCTCCATGCTCAGCATCATTTCTCGTGGTCTGCCTCTGCCTCTCTTCTCCTCGATCTTTCCAGTTGTCACGATGTTCTCCAGCGCCTCTCTTCTCATCACATGACCAAAAAAAAAAAAAGCTGTTTGTCTCTTTCTTATTGTTGTATATAATGTTCTAGTTTCGCCAGCCTCTTTAAGGCATTCGTCGTTAGTTACTTTGGCCGTCCAAAGAATTCGCAACGTTCTAAGGAACCACATCTAAATTGCATGGAATGTTAGATTATATGTGTGTGTTTGTTTGTGTGTGTGTTTTTGTGTGTGTGTGTGTGTGTGTGTGCGCGCGCGCACAGGAAGGCCCCGCTATACGTCGCTTCAGTTTACGTCTTTTCGCTATGCCGTCGTTGTCACAATGGAACATAACTTCACTTTACGTCGCTACGTTGCGCCATAACTAGTCGTGTAGACAGATACCAGAACATTTGTTGCTGGAGTATGTAGAACAGAGAGATGTATAAGATATTTAGGTCTACACCCACTCCATTTAAAGACAAACTTTCAGCAGATATCAACAGGCTTAAGTTAATTGCCGCAGTCTTTAAATTAATTCATAAATACAGAGCTGAATGAAACGAAAACGAAGACGTCTCGGTTCAATGGTCGCGGCGATTGGGCAATCTTGAGCATAGCCTACGATGGGTGACGTTGTAATATTCTGTTATGATAATTTGGCTGTGTGTCCAACGTGTGCCGCGTGGTTACACACCCGCTTCACACGCCAGTGATCCGGGGCTTGTTTCCGGATCCGGTCAGGGATATGCACTACTGTCGAGCTCAAACGAGGGCGAAACTCGAGTATAGTGCTTCCATATTGACGTGGATAGGCCTTAGGTTCATATCAGAATACGATCAGCGTTGCCAGTAGTGGGTTGTGCTCAATATTTAAAATTCACCTATCTTGGCAGCACTGTGTCACAAGCTGCCACAATTGGTGACAAAGTGAATGCAATAATCTCCAAGGCCAGTGCAGCTTTTGATAGACCACAAAAATGTGTTGGTCAGAAATGGAATAAGCCTGCAAACAAAGCTGAAAGTCTACAAAGCAGTCATATCTTCTTCTTCTGCGTTCATCCAGAGTTTTTTTTATTTTTTCGGACGTAATTGCATTGTGCCTGTTTACAGCAGAGCTCCGTGCTTGCGCCACTAGGCCGACACATCCGACTTCTGTGGGCATTTGTTGACCGGGTTAACCTTCCCGGGGCAATCCATCCATCATGTGCCATGCCGATAAGTGTGGCCGGTCATGTTCTGCCATCTCACTCGATCACCAGAGTCGTGGATCAGCTCCGTGTTCCTGTCTCGACCATGCCATGCGGCCAAGCCATCCAGGTATTTACTTCTCGGTCTTTCCCTTGCTCTCTTCCCTTCGATCTTGCCAGTTGTCACCAAGTTCTTCAGGTGATTTCTTCTCAAAACATGTCCAAAAAATTTTGACTATCTGCGTCTAATGCCTCTAATCAGTTTACGATCTTCATTTGTTTCTTGAAGGACTTGTTCATTGGTTTTTCTGTCTGTCCATGGTATACTTTGCATTTTCCTCAGAAACCACATTTCCACAGCCATCAGATGGGTTTCAGCTTGGCTGCTCATTGTCCACGCTTCACATCCATATAAAAGTATAGGTTCTATGTAGCACTTTTCAACACTCTTTTTCACGTTTCAATTGATATCTTTTTATTGGTCAGTATGTTTTCCGTTTTGCAAAAGGCTACCTTCGCAATGGCAATTCTTGTTCTAATCTCTCCAAGGCATCTCCCATCACATGTTATGACTGTTCCGAGATAACTGTATCGGTTTACTTGCTTAAGAATATGCCCATTTACTCGCATATCACATTGTGGTATTTCCTTCTTCCCAGTGACGACCATAATCTGTGTCTTCTTACTATTCAGTTATAACGCTAGTTGTTCACTATGTGCAACAACCGCATTTACTAAACTTTGCAGGTCCTGTTCATTGTCTGCAATCAAGACTGTATCATCCGCATATCTAATGTTATTGATGTATCGTCCCCCAATGTTGATTTCTTCCATATCTTCTATATTTCTGAAAATATTCTCACTGTACAGGGAAAAAAGATCTGGAGACATTACACATCCCTGTCTCACACCTCTTTTAATAGGCTGGTATTGGCCTACATCATTCTCAATTCTGATGGCAGCTTGTTGTTTCCAATATATGTTTTTTACAAGTCTAAGGTCTTTTCCATCAATTTGTAGATCTTCAAGCATCCTTATCATGTCGACATGTCTCACTTTATCGAAAGCCTTTGTGTAAGATCATAAGCAAGATATAGATCTTTGTTTACTTCTATAGAACGTTCAATTACTGTTCTCAGTATATACACAGCATTTACTGCACGCTTGCCTTCTACAAACCCGCATTGTTCTTCTCCTATTTCGGGTTGTATTTTCTTTCTAACTCTTTGCATGATAATTCTGAACAAAATCTCCATCAAGTGGCTCATTATACTAATTGTTCAATGTTGATCACACTCCAAGGCTCCTGATTTCTTCGGGATTGCAATAAATATAGAATTACATAATTCAGGAGGTATATCTCCAGTATTGTATATTATAGCATTCAGCAGTCTGGTGGCTTGATCTATTCCATATTCTTCTAAGGCATTGATCATCTCTATTGTGATGTTTTCTGTACCTGGGGCCTTGCCAGTTTTCATATGGATAAGGGCATTCTGAACTTCCATCTTCAAAATTGATGGTCCTTCATTATTATTCCGAAGATCATATTGTTCTTCTCTTGTATCATCATAAAGGTCTTTCACATAATCTGACTATGCATGTAAAATCTGATCTTTTTCTATTATGATTTTGACATCTTTGGTCTTAAGGCAACCCGTTGATGTGTGTGTTCTTTTGTTAGTGATGTAATCAATTCTTTTGTGTTAATTTGGTATTCCGGGTGTTGTGTTGGTTTTCAATTTCTTTGGAATTTTCCTCAAGCCATGTTTCTTTTGCCTCTTTGCATAGCTTTCTAATTTTCCTGTGAATCTCTTCATATTTTTCCTTGTTATTTCTTCTTATTTCCATGAGTTTTAAGATGTCTTCCGTCATCCATTTCTTGCGTCATATTATCTTTATTTTTGGGATGGTTGTTTCTGCAGCTTGGTTCACTGATTTCTTTAATATTTCCCATTGGTCAGTGACGTCTTGAAATAATATTTCGATATCGGACAATGCCCCTTCCCGGGGCAAAGCAGTCATATTATCCACTATTTGTGAAACCTCAACTGTTTACCAGCGACACACCAGGAAATTAAACAACGTCCACACAGTCTCCCTTAGGAAGCTATTGAAGATTAAATGGCAAGACAAGATCCCTGACACTAGTTCTAATAAGAGCGTCCATGCCCAGTATTCACACAATACTATACTAATGAAGAATCAGATTCGCTGGGCTGGTCACTTGACTCACATGCCAGATCACAGGCTCCCTAAACGAATTTTTTTTAACGGCGAGCTGTGTTGTGGTAAACGCTCCCAAGACGGCCAGAGGAAACGCTTTAAAGTCTCTGAAAATCTCGCTAAAAGCTTTTGGAATTCATCACGACACTTGGGAGACTGCTGTCAAAGACCGAAATTCGTGGCATACATCTCGGAACAGTCATAACATCTGATGGGAGATGCCTTGAGGAGACTAGAACAAGAATCGACATGGCAAAGGCAGCCTTTTGCAATATGAAAAACATACTGGCCAATACAAATGTGTAAATTTCTACGAGGAAAAAAAAAAAGAGTGTTGAGGTGCTACATAGAGCCTGTACTTGTGTATGGATGTGAAGCGTGGACAAGCTGAAAAAGCATCTGATGGCAGTGGAAATGTATTTTATGAGGAGAACGCAAATAATACCCCGAACAGACATAAAGACCAACGACCAAGTACTACAAGAAACAAATGAAAATCGTAGAACTGTTTAGAATTATTATTAGACGTAGACAGTGACCATTCTTTGGACATGTTCTGAGAATAAATAAATGGGAGAACTTGGCAACAACTGGCAAGATCGAGGGGAAGAGAACAAGGGGAAGACAGAAGTAAATACCTGGATGGCTTGACAACGTGGCATGATCGAGACAAGAACACTGGGCTGATCCACAACTCTGGTGTTCGAATGAAATAGCCGAATCATTGACCAACCACACTTATCGGCATGGCACATGATTGATGAAATGTGAGAATTAGCGCAATCGTTTATTTAATAAGAAAATGCAGCTCTTGTGTGTTATTTTCTTGTGTGTTTCTGTCTTCTTGTGTGTTGATTTGACTACTGAAAGTTTGCGTCAGTTCAATCCCTCCCTGTGGAGAAGTTTCTCTTTCGAGTGGTGGGAAATCTTCTTGGCTTTGTACACTGACTGCTGCTGCTGTTGGTGTCATCGGTTATCGTCGACTTGGGCATTTATTTGCCCAGTGGTTGTTTTGGCCACACGCTGTACAATTGGTCTTTCTCCCCGGCATCATGATCAACCCTCTGTGATTGTTGTTCGTAATACCAGGAGTGTAGATCCGTATATAATGGGGGGGGGGGGGGGGGAAATTCCTTTGTTGGGTTGCAGAGCGCTCCCCACTTGCCAGCCCCATTCTTTATCCTAAAGACCTCAGCCTTGTCGTCTCCTGTAATACTGTGTACCAGTTTTTTTAACTCCTTGAGGGGCAATCGTGACAGGTAGCCAGTGGATGGTCAGCCTGTCTCTTTCTTTGTCTAGATGTTGTAGTGATATTTCTATTCCTAGGTTTTGTAGAGAAAACTTTTTGCCGTGTAATTTCTCATACACGGCTTTCTGAGCCTCTGCTAACAGGTGAAAGTACCACCTAGTGGGAACTGTCACGGAAAAGACTGCAGGTTAATGATTCATTGATAACTTACAGATCAGAATACCCAGGTAGGAGAAGGGTTAACCAAGGAGTGACCAAGCGCATGTGTATGTGGGTCAAGACAGGAATAGCCGACTAACCGGACAGGTAACTGTCGAGTGGAAAATTTGGGTAGCGACAAAGAGAGACAGCATCATGGATCAGTCTATTGCGTTCTGGAGGTAGGGATATACGGAAAAGTTCGAGATCATGAATTTTCCACTGACAAGGGATAATGAAGTCTGAATTTGCTTTGTCCAGCAATGTCAAGGACGATGGGACAAAGATGATCTAAAGAGAGTGGCCACGTCTTTGTGTCAGTTTAGTGTGTGTTCCCCAACTGGACGGAAAGATAGAATTATGTGTCCTGTAATGAAAAGAAATATCCTCCCTTATAATGGGATAAAGTGCTTGGCTGCGGATTAATTTCGATTCGTGGATCTACATTAATTCTATAAAGGAACATAGATGTGTATAAGGTATATTAAAATATCGTTTTAGAATAGGAATATAGATGAGCGTGTATTACCTTTATCATTACATATTATTAGTGGGTGTTTTAGACTGAGGTGAATTCTTATGTCTTATGCGGATGGTGACTTCGAAAGCCTTGTCATTATGGCTGGAGAAGGACACTTGCATAAGTTAGGAGTAAGGGGCGGACGCTTACCACTCGACTTGTTATATTCATCCACAGGTTCCCAGTTTCTAGGGACATTAAAGAAGAAAGAAAAACCTACTCTACGTGAACCAATAAAGTACATACTTAGATCCAGAAAGAACCTAAACAGTTCGTTCAGATGAACAAATACTAACATCAAGTAAAATACAGAAGACTGTATGCTAACACGCATATACCACGGGGGCTCCTAAACAGAAAAAGATGTTAAGGTGGGGCAAGCAGAGACTTCAACCTACATACGACTTGCATACATAGGGTAGAAGGAATAGACAAAGACAATAGTGATAATCATAATAGACAATAGGAAGAACATTGACAATGTGGTGTTTTCTTTTTTGATGATGGATACTTAATATCATGAAACCGATTTGGGCACAGTCATAAACTTACGGGACTTTTATAGCAATACGGTGACTCAGTGGTGAACAGTTTGTTTTCATTTCACTAACGGATTTACCATCAGATTCAAGCCTACGGATCATCCCGGGTGAGCTCTGTCCTGTTTGATGTGATGTCCTGTAATCGTGAAGAATGACTGGCGAGAAGATACAGCTGATAGACATTCTGAGTTCATTCTGTCCACAACCATAGAATACAATAGCAACTACACAGACAATATCCATACACACACCGGACATAGTTTTCTTTATTAATAAATCTTTTATTATATGTTGAAAGGAAATGTTGTCGGAGTATGTGTTGAGAGAATAATAGAGAGAGTGACAGAAGTAGATATATGGAAGGGAAGACAGAAGAGAGGAGTGTAGACCAAAGTCAGGCAATAACCCCAACAGATAATCAGTTTTATAGATGTGCTTGTTGAGTCCAACCTTCTCTCTGGAATTTAAACAAGTGACATAATTGGTGGAGCGAGCGGGATACGTACATACATAATACTCATATGACCTAAAAGCATAAAGAGGCATATGCATAGAGAGAGGTACTTGCATATTGGCACAGGCATAGCGGAGTACCTACATGTTGGGACATACTGATTGGAAGGAATATAAGTATATATTGATGACTTTTAATGGAAGGACGTCCATTGGATATATGGTGCCATTACATATATGGTAGAAACATTTCATTAATGCTGGTGACTTTGCAGTGAGAAAGTTCCAGACAGAGTGAATGTGGATAGGTGGTAAGACATTACATACCTAGTCACACGGTCACACGTCTACATAAGTCTTTATCCTATATCTCCTCTTGTGGATGAGAGAGTGGTTGTGATGTACGGTGGGGTGTCGTAGGTTTATAATATTAGATAGACATAGATAATGATATAGGTTCTAGGTGGAATATAATTGTATAGTGAGTACTTCTTTTCTGCCTTGAGGGATCTTTACTCAACTTGCTGACTTATCTGCTGTAACTATGGCAACTCCTAAAGTAACTACAGCAGAACTGAGAGCAAACGGAGAGGAAATTGGGTTGGCTGGTTCAGACTTAACTGATTACATCCAAGAAAGAGAGCGAGAGATTCGTCAGGCGGAACGAGAAGATCGAAAGACTGAGTTGGAAGTGAGAAGAATAGAGGTGGAGACCAAGCGACTGGAAATGGAACAAGAAGCCAAGAAAATGGACCAGGAGACCAAGCGACTGGAAATGGAACAAGAAGCCAAGAAAATGGACCAGGAGACCAAGAAACTGGAAATGGAACAGAATGCCAGGAGACAAGAAATGGAACATGAATACCGCTTGAAAGAGTTAGAACTCAAGACACAAACTAAGGGTGAAATAGATGCAGCAGAAGGAAGTTCATCTTCACCTGGGGCAACCTACATGAGTGGACAGGGTTACCATGCCATGAAGTTTCCTTTAGCAGTCTACGATGAAAGTAAAGAAAAGATATTCCAGTTTTTGGATCGGTTCGAGGCTATGGCAATCGCTATGGGACTAGATAGAACCAGATGGGCTCTTAAAGTATCCCAGTCTTTACGTGGTTCGGGCTACGAGGTCTACACACGCCTACCACCAGGACAGGAAAATCAGTATGAGGAATTGAAAGCAGCTTTGATGAAACATTATGAAGTCACAGCACAAACGTATCGGAAGAAGTTTAGATCGTCTAGACGAGAGCCGGGAGAACTATTCGCCGCCTACAGTCTGAGGCTGAAATCCTATCTACAGAAATGGATGGACTTGGCAGAATTCCAGAGGGATTATGAGAGTCTCGAAGAGATGATGGTGGTAGACCAAATGCGAAAGCAAATGTCGAAACCTCTCAGAACCTTCTTGGGAGAACAAGGGGCGGAACGGATTGATGTGGTGAATAAGCTGGCTGAACGATTCGTGGAAGTACATGGTGAAACGGAGGAACTAAGTACACAATCCAAAAGTCAGGAGAAAACAGAGAAAAAGAAACCTAAAAACTGGGAAGGAGAAAAAGGGGAACCTTATATAAAGCACACAGAGGAGAGTTCAGAGAAGGTGAAGGTAGGAAACCAGAGCACCTCGAATTCTCAAGCGAAACGACAATGGTCGGAGAAATGGTGTTCATTTTGTAGGGCGGCATCCCACAACACAAAAGACTGCAGATCGAAACCTAAAAGTTCTTACTTCGCAGCATGCAAGGTGATTCCTACATCGGTGATCACAGACAAGGCTGAGGTCGGCGAAGGAGAAAGGAACAAAAAGGACACACGGAAACCTAGGAAGGGAACAGAGTGCACACACTGCCAGTCGACAACACATAATATTGTGGACTGCAGATGCAAGGCCAAACACGCCAATTGCATAACCAACCTCGAGGAATCAAAAGAGGAAGGCAAAGAAAACGGTCAAGGAGATGAAAGACACTCAGGACCAAGAGAGACCACCTGTGGTTGAACTTATTGAAGTCAATGGCCAGCAGGTTGCTTGTCTCTATGATACAGGTTTGGATGGGGAAGCGGTGGTGGACGCCAGCTTGGTAAGCCCAGACCAACTTACAGGGGAGACCATAGAAATACAGCCGGCAATGAGGAGTGCTGTTACCATGACGCTGCCAATCGCCAAGGTGGAGATTAAATCCAGGTACGTCACGGGCATTATTCCAGCTGCTGTATTATCTGACTCCTTATTTCCAATGATCATTGGCACGAAATATGTCTTTTTGGGGATGCCCAAACAGCAAGCCCACAAGGGAACAGTAGTCAGTGTATCTCAAGGGGAGGAAAAAGAGGCAGAGACACTATGCGACAACTCGGAGATAGGAGAATTGCATACTGCCCAGAGGAAGGATACTACGTTGCATCCTTGCTACAGGAAGCTGCAAAGAAGTGCTGAGCCACCAGAACGGGGACAGTACTTTCTGAAGAATCAACTACTCTATCGGAGAGCTGGGAGGGGAGATAACCTGCATGAGCAGTGGGTGGTTCCAGAGACCCACCGTCCTCACATTCTTCAGAGTGGACACATCATAGGCGAGAATCGACATATGGGTGTCAGAGAGACCTTGCAGCAAATATCCGGCCATTATTGCTGGCCAGGAATGACCGGAGATGTACGCCGGTGGGTGAAGTCTTGTTCGGAGTGCCAGAGAGCACCACCCAACAAGCGAATTAAGAGGAAACTAGCTCTTAAAGTGGAAGACAAAGTGGAAGTGTGGAGTCCAGCAGAGACCAATATACTCCAAGTAGGATGGAAAGGACCTTATCCTGTGGAAAAGGTGGTGTCCAAGAACATCTACAAAATACGGATCGGGGAAGAGAAGAAAAATCTCCCTAGACATCTCATTAGGAAATATGAGGAGAGATCCGGGAGCAAAGCTTCACACTTTATGGTGATGGCAGCCATTAGGACAACGGTTACCAGTCCAGACGAAGACCAGAGATCGCCAGTACAACATAGGAGGGCCTATGGGACAGTACGTGATAGGTCAGATTTACCCAACGACAGGAGGAGGGAAATCACAAGTCAGGGAAAGGACAAGAGTGAAAGTTTCACCGGTAACCAAGTTCAGAAGGGGTGGGTAACGTCGGGAAAAGCGAGAATTACCCAGGACTCCAACCAAAGATTGGCTGACCAGATACAACATCGCCCAAGATGGTCCTGGAAGCAAAAGCCCAGGAGGTTTGGGAAAGACGACTCGGTCCGACGAGGACGAGGCGGAACATCCCCAGAGGAAAAGCCGGGGGAAACCAAGAGGACATGGAAGCAGTGTTACAATCAGGATGGGACAATCCGTTTGTATTGTGAGCCGTCGCTGACGCAAGTCGAAAGTAGGTCGACTGAACGTACAGGAGCGAGGAGCCAACACTAGTTTCAGTCGTTAGTAGTATAGTAGGGTGTCAATTAGAGCGCCTACTGGATAATGAAGTGAGCATGTGAGGATCCAATCATATCATCAACACGTGATGTTAATAGCTACTTCGCAGAAGCTCAACGCACGATGGATGTGATGGAAGTTGTTGCTGCAACGGGACTTCACAGTGGAATACTTTGGTAAGGAGAATGTAGGAGCAGATTTTTATCCAGACATCCAGCTCCGGAGGAAGAAGACTTAGGATTGTGGATCATGGGAATCAAACCTACAGCGAGAAAGATTCGACGCGGTCTAATCTCTTAAGAGGGGGCCTATGTCACGGAAAAGACTGCAGGTTAATGATTCATTGATAACTTACAGATCAGAATACCCAGGTAGGAGAAGGGTTAACCAAGGAGTGACCAAGCGCATGTGTATGTGGGTCAAGACAGGAATAGCCGACTAACCGGACAGGTAACTGTCGAGTGGAAAATTTGGGTAGCGACAAAGAGAGACAGCATCATGGATCAGTCTATTGCGTTCTGGAGGTAGGGATATACGGAAAAGTCCCAGATCTGGAATTTTCCACTGACAAGGGATAATGAAGTCTGAATTTGCTTTGTCCAGCAATGTCAAGGACGATGGGACAAAGATGATCTAAAGAGAGTGGCCACGTCTTTGTGTCAGTTTAGTGTGTGTTCCCCAACTGGACGGAAAGATAGAATTATGTGTCCTGTAATGAAAAGAAATATCCTCCCTTATAATGGGATAAAGTGCTTGGCTGCGGATTAATTTCGATTCGTGGATCTACATTAATTCTATAAAGGAACATAGATGTGTATAAGGTATATTAAAATATAGTTTTAGAATAGGAATATAGATGAGCGTGTATTACCTTTATCATTACATATTATTAGTGGGTGTTTTAGACTGAGGTGAATTCTTATGTCTTATGCGGATGGTGACTTCGAAAGCCTTGTCATTATGGCTGGAGAAGGACACTTGCATAAGTTAGGAGTAAGGGGCGGACGCTTACCACTCGACTTGTTATATTCATCCACAGGTTCCCAGTTTCTAGGGACATTAGAGAAGAAAGAAAAACCTACTCTACGTGAACCAATAAAGTACATACTTAGATCCAGAAAGAACCTAAACAGTTCGTTCAGATGAACAAATACTAACATCAAGTAAAATACAGAAGACTGTATGCTAACACGCATATACCACGGGGGCTCCTAAACAGAAAAAGATGTTAAGGTGGGGCAAGCAGAGACTTCAACCTACATACGACTTGCATACATAGGGTAGAAGGAATAGACAAAGACAATAGTGATAATCATAATAGACAATAGGAAGAACATTGACAATGTGGTGTTTTCTTTTTTGATGATGGATACTTAATATCATGAAACCGATTTGGGCACAGTCATAAACTTACGGGACTTTTATAGCAATACGGTGACTCAGTGGTGAACAGTTTGTTTTCATTTCACTAACGGATTTACCATCAGATTCAAGCCTACGGATCATCCCGGGTGAGCTCTGTCCTGTTTGATGTGATGTCCTGTAATCGTGAAGAATGACTGGCGAGAAGATACAGCTGATAGACATTCTGAGTTCATTCTGTCCACAACCATAGAATACAATAGCAACTACACAGACAATATTCATACACACACCGGACATAGTTTTCTTTATTAATAAATCTTTTATTATATGTTGAAAGGAAATGTTGTCGGAGTATGTGTTGAGAGAATAATAGAGAGAGTGACAGAAGTAGATATATGGAAGGGAAGACAGAAGAGAGGAGTGTAGACCAAAGTCAGGCAATAACCCCAACAGATAATCAGTTTTATAGATGTGCTTGTTGAGTCCAACCTTCTCTCTGGAATTTAAACAAGTGACAGGAACTTCGAACCTATGCAGGTCGACTCCTCCTCCAAAAGGTACACCTCCTGGACCAGTTAGGGCACTCATAATAAGTGCAGGTGTTGCTTTAGCAGCCGCCCCGGGACCAGTTATGGAACACACTATCGTTGCGGACTGGTGAAGTAGCTGGACATCGTAGTTGTTTCCCGAGACCAAGAATTCAGTGATATTTGAATACATCTTGAAATTTGTTGTTTCCGGTTATAATACCGAGGAAATATGTAGAATATCAACTCCAACGAATATCACCACAAAATCCGGAAAAATTACACCAGTTTTTATCCATTTGAATAGTTCACTTTGAGTTTTAGAAACATCAAGACTTTGCTGTCAGATTCAGTCATAAAGAAGATGTCACGTAGACACCATTTGAAACTATGCCGTGGAATAAGTACGAAGAACAGAAGTCGGCACTTCTCAGCGCTATCAAGCCAAGTCGCCTTATAATTTCAAGCTACCTGATACGGGGGAGAATGGCACGCAAAAACAGCAATAAAAAACCACAGCCAAGCAAGATGTGCAGCGTGGGAGCCGCCAAGACCGGACAGAAGACGAATGTGGAGAACCTACCTGTAAGCTGCAGCAAAGACCACGTAACTACAGTTAACTCAACTGAAGCTACCTCGAGAAAGACCGAGACCAGCCCACCACATACAAGAGCTAAGATAGCCGAGAAGAAGGAGGAGAAAGACACCAGAGGCGGCAACACCGACTCCAAGACAGCCAAATGGGTTGTAAAACGTGTCCAGGGGGAGCTGTCAGACGACGAAATCATGAAACAGCTGCAGAAAGAAAACCTCCACATCAGAATCCTGAAGGCACAGCGGATCCTGACGTACTCGAAGATACCAACCACACTGGCGGTGGTGACGACTGAAGGCAACGAGATTCCACACCTGGTGTCAATCAACAATATAACTCAACAGCCTGAATGGTTCCTACCAAGAATCAACCAATGCTCAAGATGCCAGAGGGCCGGCCACAGTCGAACAATCTGCCGCAGCAAGACGGAAATCTGCCGATACTGCGCCGACCATCACGCCTTTAAGGAGTGCCCGCTGGCCAAGCTGGACACCGACTTCAGAGCACCCAATAACAAGAGGAAGTGCGCCAACTGCCTGGGCAAGCATGGGGCAAGATACCTGGGCTGTCCGTACCTGCAACGTCACAGAGACGTCCTGAAGATAGCCACAACCACAAGGACACCATACAACGAAGCAATGCGGAGGTGCGAGACAGCCACGGGTTGCTCACAAGCGGAAAGAGCCCAACTGCAAAGCCAAGCCAAATAGACGAACTAAAGACGCAAATCAAGCTACTCCTAACACCGCCACAAACCAACGAAAATGAAAGACTGCTTGCTGAAATGAAGGAGATACAGCAAAACATCAAACAAGAGATGGAGCGCATGGCCGAGTTGAAGAAGGAGAACGCAGAAATCTTACAAAGTATCAAGACCGAAAGAGAATTGCACAGAGCTGAAATGGAACGATTCCAAAACAAACCAACAGAAACCACACAAGAGCTAGCAGAGAAACCGCAAGACGAAAACCAAGACACCGGGCCTGAATCACAAACAAACCAGATATCAGAAGAATGCAGAGATGAGCACCCTGACGGTCACTGGCATGGGCGGGTGCGCACCTTGGAGGAGATTCGAGAAAGTACAAGACGGGAGGAACGCATTCACCAGGAATACAAAAGGCGCTGGGAAGAAAGAGAAAGGAAAAAGCCCAGGAAACTCAGAAAACCGGTAGAGTACCCAGACACATATTATGACGCTGAGAGCGAGTTCGAATATTATATAGAGGACGGAGAGATCATCCCGTGGAAGCTCAATGGAGAAGACCGTGAAAAGCAACATCAGCTATTTCTCGAAAACGAACGCAAGGAGGAAGAGAAAGACACCATCGAAAAACTCCTACGATCACTGCACAAAAATGGCCACAAAAACACCAAATAAAAAGTCCTTTTAAGGACTGAAATCAGCCAAGCCAGACGAGCCAGGAGCCTTCACTAGCCAAACAAATCACCAGAAGCCAATGCCACCAAATCAAGCTATTTGAGGAGATGCAATGCAAATGGAAACAAACCTACAAGAACCAGACATCACTCGTAAGAGAGCAAAAGGAAAAACCAGGGTGAAAAGACCCACACAAACCCACGGATCGACTATCTAAACCAACGCTGAAAGAAGCAGGTTGAGGGAGACCGAGTTTGCCATTTTTGTTTTTCATATCGGATCGGATCGGATCGTGGGAACAGCGATCATTCAACGCAAGTAATTTTTTTCTATTTTGGTTAGAAAACGTTGTGAAGAGAAACTAAAGTTTTTCTACAACTGATAATCGCCAGTGATTTCACATGAATAATCAAGAAGAAATAAAAATATAGGTTATAAAATTCTCGTACATGTAAAAGAAAGCCATAAATTGTACATAACTTTTGCACATGGCTAAAGATTTTTATCGTATTAGTTATAATTGTTTCTAATTTCTGTAAAATTCTTTATAAAAAGTGAAAGATAAATATACAATTATTTAAATCACATAATATATTTATACTGCAATTAGTAATGTCCCTTGAAAGAACTGTTTTTGTTATGTCCCTTCCCACAATGTAGTCTTCTTTCTAATGTGGTTTTTTTATCTCTACCTAATACTCTCTATCTCCTATTTTTCTCTTCTCTCTTATTTCATATCAATGTTGTATGTTCAGTTTATGCATGGGAATGAGAAAACGGCACATTCTTGTAAAGAATCACTGGTGAAGTAGCAGGACATCGTAGTCGTTTTCCGAGACCACGAATTCAGTGATATTTGAATACATCTTGAAATTTGTTGTTTCCGGTAATAATACCGGGGAAATATCTAGAATATCAACTCCAACGAATATCACCACAAAATCCGGAAAAATTACACCAGTTTTTATCACTTTGAATAGTTCACTTTGAGTTTTAGAAAAATCAAGACTTTGCTGTCAGATTCAGTCATAAAGAAGATGTCACGTAGACACCATTTGAAACTATGCCGTGGAAGAAGTACGAAAAAGAGATCGCGGGAATCCCCAAAGGAGTGTCAATCTAAGAACAGGTTAGCAGACGTTGTGAAGAGAAACCAAAGTTATTCTACAACGGATAATCGCCAGTGAAGATATTAGCATTTCGATTCCACATGAATAATCCAGAAGAAATAAACATATAGGTTATAAAATTCTCACATATGTAAAAGAAAGCCATAAATTTTACAAAACTTTAGCACATGGCTAAAGATTTTTTATCGTATTACTTATAATTGTTTCTAATTTCTGTAAAATTCTTTATAAAATAAGATGTCAAGGTAGACATCATTTGCTTGCTTGCTTGCTTGTGTTCATTGGCTTGAGCTCCAACGCAAAGCCCTGTATGTCGGATGAAGACATCCTGTTGTCCAACATCAGTGTGATGTCATACAGGACCTGAGGTTTGTGTGAGTATCCGTTGTCCCTTGTCTGGCTTATTGGTGTGCAGACTGGTGGTTCCTCGCCATACAGGCAGACACTCTCCGACTTCGGAGGAATCGGCGATCCTATTGACTTCAGCCAGGACCCCGAAGGGACCTGTTGCCCAGGACGTTCGGCGAGGACGCATCAGGTCTTGGCCAGTATATAACCCGGCCCTCGTGCCTTGGAAACACCTCTGCGTCCCACGACATCATTTGGAACACAGAAGCCACAGCAGAAGGAGTCAACCTAAGAAGAACACGTTGTGAAGAGAAACCAAAGTTCTTTGACAATAAAATTGCCAGTGATTTCACGTGAATAATAAAGAAGAAATAAAAATATAGGTTATACAATTCTCGCACTTGTAAAAAAGAGCCATAAATTTTACAAATCTTTTGCACATGGCTAAAGGTTTTCATCGTATTAGTTGTAAACGTTGTAATTGTTTCTAATTTCTGTAAAATTCTTTATAATAAGTGAAGATAAATATACAATTATTTAAATCACATAATATAGTTATAATGCAGTTAGTAATGTCCCTTGAAAAAACTTTTTTGTTATGTCCCTTCCCACAATGTAGTCTTCTTTCTAATGTAGCTTTATTCCCACTCCCTAATACTCCCTATCTCCTCTTCTTCTTCTCTCTCTCTCTCTCTCTCTCTCTCTCTCTCTCTCTCTCTCTCTCTCTCCCCCCCCCCCCTCGGTCTGTTTTTAAAAATATAAAAATATAAGATATCATAGTTTATTTCATATCAATGTTGTATGTTCGGTTTATGCATGAGAATG
The DNA here is from genome assembly GCA_014155875.1 of Cepaea nemoralis. NCBI lineage: Eukaryota > Metazoa > Mollusca > Gastropoda > Stylommatophora > Helicidae > Cepaea > Cepaea nemoralis. The sequence goes on along the minus strand of JACEFZ010010233.1, from coordinate 668,832 downwards.
AGAAAACGGCACATTCTTGTAAAGTACACTACTTCACGTCATGTACACAAAAACTTGTAGTGGACACAAGCACAGCACAATAACTAGGCACAAGAACGAGCTGCTATCTATCCTAAGGATACCATCTTACAAAATCTCAACCAAATCAGAGAGACACAAAATTTAGTGAAAGTAAACAAAGCCATCCAGCAACTTTCCAGCGGTAAAGCGCCTGGTCCTGACTCCATCCCAGCAGAGATATACAAGGCAGGTGGGCCGGTTCTAATAGAGCAGCTTCACCAAGTCTTTAAAAACATATTTCAAGGACGCGTCAATAGTCCACCTTTACAAACGTAAAGGAAACCGCCATTCCTGCGACAACACCTAGGTATCTCCTTGCTCTCAATTGTAAGGAAAATACTTGCCAGAATTATTCTCATCTCGACCAAGTCTTCTTCCTGAGAGTCAATGTGGCTTCACAAACGAACGAGGAACTGTTGACATGATTTTCGCTGCCAGTTACAGAACTCTGAAATGTTCTCCACTTTCATTGATCTTATCAAGGCCTTTGAAATAACAGAGAAGGACTGTGGAAGATTATGGCGAAATATGGCTGTCCACGATAATTTGTCCAAATGTGCGGCTATTTCATGATGGTTTGCAGGCAAGAGTACAGGAAAACGGTGAGCTGTCTGAATCCTTTCCTGTCACCAATGGAGTGAAACTAGGCTGTGTCCTGGCACCAACATTGTTCAGCCTCGTGTTTTCAGCTATACTGACGAATGCCTTCGAGAACAACGACTTTGGAATAGACATCAACTACCGTATAGATAGAAAGTTGTTCAATATCAGAAGGCTGAAAGCTAAAACCAAAACTAACAGCGACACCGTCAGAGATCTCCTATTTGCTGATGATTGCGCTCTGTATGTCAAATCAAAGGCAGACATGAAACACAATGTTTCTGCTTTCTCATATGCCTGTGCCAACTTTGGGCTCAATATCAACTTGGAGAAGACTGTAGTTATGTACCAGCCAGGTCCAGGGATTAATCACACTGTGCTGAATATCAAAGTGAATGGTCACAGACTAAGTGTTGTGGACAAATTCACCTATCTTGGCAACACTGTGTCACAAGCTGCCACAATTGATGACGAAAGTGAATGCAAGAATCTTCAAGGCCAGCGCGGCTTAGGCAGACTGTACAAGAATGTTTGGGACAGTAATGGAATAAGCCTGCTAACAAAGCTGAAAGTCTGCAAAGCAGTTGTATTATCCACACTGCTATATGCTTGTGAAACATGGACTATTTATCAGCTACATGCTAGGAAATTAAACCACTTCCATACAGTCTCTTTTAGGAAGCTATTGAAGATTAAATGGCAAGACAAGATCCCAGACACTAAAGTCCTAGAAAGAGTATCAATGCCCAGCATCCACACTCTACTAATGAAGAATCAGATTCGCTGGGTTGGTCACTTGACCAGATCACAGGCTCCCTAAAGGAATTTTTTGTTTACGGAGAGCTGCGTTGTGGTAAACGCTCCCAAGACGGCCAGAGGAAACACTTTAAAGACACTGAAAATCTCGCTAAAAGTGTTTGGAATTCATCTTGACACATGGGAGACTGCTGCCGAAGACTGAAATTCTGTCCGTACTTTATTATGCAAGGGTGCAGTCGCTTGTGAAGTAACCAGGACTGCAACAGCTGTGAAGAAAAGATAGGACAGAAAAACCACTGCTGGAGATCCTCCTCCTGGAACATTAAGCATTCTTTATCGGCATTGTCAAAGAACATTTCGAGCCAAAATAGGCCTTACCAGCCATCTTAGAACTCATGGCTCCATACTTTCAACCCCACTGGATGAAGTGAATGGTCATCATCATTCTTGGTGGACAAACAACACAAGTACTTGTGTCTAGCATCTATCGAAGCGAGGGTTGATGTAGAAACCTTCCTTTTGATCAGCTATCAAAGAACCATGTCCACGTAAACTGTATCAGAGTCCCCCCCCCCCCCCCCACCCCCACCCTCCCCTCTCCAGGCTCACACACAGAATATACCCCTCGCGAAGGACGAGAACGCACTTGTTATTTCGTAAGTGTACATTTTGTCGTGACTCTGTATTCTCAAGACGGACATTTATACGCACTGACGGGTTGAGCAATGCATGTAACCATGTGTCAGACCTGAAGCCGTTTTGTGTCAAGCATGTATTTGACAGTGGCTACACCAGGCCTCTGGGAATCAGGGACAAACATGGAGCAACTGTCATACTAGAGAAACCAGGTCAGTCACAGGTTGTTCTCTCCCTTTGAACTCAAGTATAGTCCACACATATGCCACTACGTACCCGCAGTGTACTGGACTGATTTTTGCATGTGGGTGAACATTCCCTATTATCAGTGTCCCTCGCCATCAGGCGAACCCACTCCGACTTCTGAGATACTTGTAATTTACATCCTTAAGGCAAGGACGAGAAGTCATTTTAGTTCAATTGACCAGTGTAGGGGTTGAACCCGCTACCTCGACATCAGCACATCGGAAATTTAAGAGTGAGCGTTCTTATCTATTCCACCATGCTAACCTCCAACTTGAACTTATGTCTGCACGTCAATGATGTTGATGACATTCGGCGGAAGACGTCCTTTTGGGGATCAAAGTATACTGTGTCTGTACGTCAATGATGTTGATGACATAAGGCGGATGAAGTCCTTTTGAGAATCAAAGTATACTGTGTCTGTACGTCAATGATGTTGATGACATTCGGCGGATGAAGTCCTTTTGAGGATCAAAGTGTACTGTGTCTGTACGTCAATGATGTTGATGACATACGGCGGATGAAGTCCTTTTGAGGATCAAAGTATACTGTGTTTGTACGTCAATGATGTTGATGACATTCGGCGGATGACGTCCTTTTGGGGATCAATGTATACTGTGTCTGTACGTCAATGATGTTGATGACATACGGCGGATGAAGTCCTTTTGAGGATCAAAGTGTACTGTGTCTGTACGTCAATGATGTTGATGACATACGGCGGATGACGTCCTTTTGAGGATCAAAGTATACTCTGTCTGTACGTCAATGATGCTGATGACATTCGGCGGATGACGTCCTTTTGAGGATCAAAGTATACTGTGTCTGTACGTCAATGATGCTGATGACATACGGCGGATGACGTCCTTTTGAGGATCAAAGTATACTGTGTCTGTACGTCAATGATGTTGATGACATAAGGCGGATGAAGTCCTTTTGAGGATCAAAGTATACTGTGTCTGTACGTCAATGATGTTGATGACATAATACAGATGAAGTCCTTTTGAGGATCAAAGTATACTGTGTCTGTACGTCAATGATGTTGATGACATTCGGCGGATGAAGTCCTTTTGAGGATCAAAGTATACTGTGTCTGCACGTCAATGATGTTGATGACATAAGGCGGATGACGTCCTTTTGAGGATCAAAGTATACTGTGTCTGTACGTCAATGATGTTGATGACATAAGACAGATAAAGTCCTTTTGAGGATCAAAGTATACTGTGTCTGTACGTCAATGATGTTGATGACATAAGGCGGATGAAGTCCTTTTGAGGATCAAAGTATACTGTGTCTGTACGTCAATGATGTTGATGACATACGGCGGATGAAGTCCTTTTGAGGATCAAAGCATACTGTGTCTGTACGTCAATGATGCTGATGACATAAGGCGGATGACGTCCTTTTGAGGATCAAAGTATACTGTGTCTGTACGTCAATGATGTTGATGACATTCGGCGGATGAAGTCATTTTGAGGATCAAAGCATACTGTGTCTGTACGTCAATGATGTTGATGACATACGGCGGATGAAGTCCTTTTGAGGACCATATCATACTGTGTCTGTACGTCAATGATGCTGATGACATACGGCGGATGAAGTCCTTTTGAGGATCAAAGTGTACTGTGTCTGTACGTCAATGATGTTGCTGACATAAGGCGGATGAAGTCCTTTTGAGGATCAAAGTATACTGTGTCTGTACGTCAATGATGTTGATGACATACGGCGGATGAAGTCCTTTTGAGGACCAAAGTATACTGTGTCTGTACGTCAATGATGCTGATGACATAAGGCGGATGAAGTCCTTTTGAGGACCAAAGTATACTGTGTCTGTACGTCAATGATGCTGATGACATAAGGCGGATGAAGTCCTTTTGAGGACCAAAGTATACTGTGTCTGTACGTCAATGATGCTGATGACATAAGGCGGATGAAGTCCTTTTGAGGACCAAAGTATACTGTGTCTGTACGTCAATGATGCTGATGACATAAGGCGGATGAAGTCCTTTTGAGGACCAAAGTATACTGTGTCTGTACGTCAATGATGTTGCTGACATAAGGCGGATGAAGTCCTTTTGAGGACCAAAGTATACTGTGTCTGTACGTCAATGATGCTGATGACATAAGGCGGATGAAGTCCTTTTGAGGATCAAAGTATACTGTGTCTGTACGTCAATGATGTTGATGACATAAGGCGGATGAAGTCCTTTTGAGGATCAAAGTGTACTGTGTCTGTACGTCAATGATGCTGATGACATAAGGCGGATGAAGTCCTTTTGAGGATCAAAGTATACTGTGTCTGTACGTCAATGATGCTGATGACATAAGGCGGATGAAGTCCTTTTGAGGATCAAAGTATACTGTGTCTGTACGTCAATGATGTTGATGACATAAGGCGGATGAAGTCCTTTTGAGGATCAAAGTATACTGTGTCTGTTCGTCAATGATGCTGATGACATAAGGCGGATGAAGTCCTTTTGAGGATCAAAGTATACTGTGTCTGTACGTCAATGATGTTGATGACATAAGGCGGATGAAGTCCTTTTGAGGATCAAAGTGTACTGTGTCTGTACGTCAATGATGCTGATGACATAAGGCGGATGAAGTCCTTTTGAGGATCAAAGTGTACTGTGTCTGTACGTCAATGATGTTGATGACATAAGGCGGATGAAGTCCTTTTGAGGATCAAAGTGTACTGTGTCTGTACGTCAATGATGTTGATGACATAAGGCGGATGAAGTCCTTTTGAGGATCAAAGCATTCTGTGTCTGTGCGTCAATGATGTTGATGACATAAGGCAGATGAAGTCTTTTTGAGGACCATATCATATTGTGTCTGCACGTCAATGATGTTGATGACATACGGCGAATGAAGTCCTTTTGAGGACCAAAGCATACTGTGTCTGCACGTCAATGATGTTGATGACATAAGACAGATGAAGTCCTTTTGAGGATCAAAGCATACTGTGTCTGCACGTCAATGATGTTGATGACATACGGCGGATGAAGTCCTTTTGAGGATCAAAGTATACTGTGTTTGTACGTCAATGATGTTGATGACATTCGGCGGATGACGTCCTTTTGGGGATCAATGTATACTGTGTCTGTACGTCAATGATGTTGATGACATACGGCGGATGAAGTCCTTTTGAGGATCAAAGTGTACTGTGTCTGTACGTCAATGATGTTGATGACATACGGCGGATGACGTCCTTTTGAGGATCAAAGTATACTCTGTCTGTACGTCAATGATGCTGATGACATTCGGCGGATGACGTCCTTTTGAGGATCAAAGTATACTGTGTCTGTACGTCAATGATGCTGATGACATACGGCGGATGACGTCCTTTTGAGGATCAAAGTATACTGTGTCTGTACGTCAATGATGTTGATGACATAAGGCGGATGAAGTCCTTTTGAGGATCAAAGTATACTGTGTCTGTACGTCAATGATGTTGATGACATAATACAGATGAAGTCCTTTTGAGGATCAAAGTATACTGTGTCTGTACGTCAATGATGTTGATGACATTCGGCGGATGAAGTCCTTTTGAGGATCAAAGTATACTGTGTCTGCACGTCAATGATGTTGATGACATAAGGCGGATGACGTCCTTTTGAGGATCAAAGTATACTGTGTCTGTACGTCAATGATGCTGATGACATAAGACAGATAAAGTCCTTTTGAGGATCAAAGTATACTGTGTCTGTACGTCAATGATGTTGATGACATAAGGCGGATGAAGTCCTTTTGAGGATCAAAGTATACTGTGTCTGTACGTCAATGATGTTGATGACATACGGCGGATGAAGTCCTTTTGAGGATCAAAGCATACTGTGTCTGTACGTCAATGATGCTGATGACATAAGGCGGATGACGTCCTTTTGAGGATCAAAGTATACTGTGTCTGTACGTCAATGATGTTGATGACATTCGGCGGATGAAGTCATTTTGAGGATCAAAGCATACTGTGTCTGTACGTCAATGATGTTGATGACATACGGCGGATGAAGTCCTTTTGAGGACCATATCATACTGTGTCTGTACGTCAATGATGCTGATGACATACGGCGGATGAAGTCCTTTTGAGGATCAAAGTGTACTGTGTCTGTACGTCAATGATGTTGCTGACATAAGGCGGATGAAGTCCTTTTGAGGATCAAAGTATACTGTGTCTGTACGTCAATGATGTTGATGACATACGGCGGATGAAGTCCTTTTGAGGACCAAAGTATACTGTGTCTGTACGTCAATGATGCTGATGACATAAGGCGGATGAAGTCCTTTTGAGGACCAAAGTATACTGTGTCTGTACGTCAATGATGCTGATGACATAAGGCGGATGAAGTCCTTTTGAGGACCAAAGTATACTGTGTCTGTACGTCAATGATGCTGATGACATAAGGCGGATGAAGTCCTTTTGAGGACCAAAGTATACTGTGTCTGTACGTCAATGATGCTGATGACATAAGGCGGATGAAGTCCTTTTGAGGACCAAAGTATACTGTGTCTGTACGTCAATGATGTTGCTGACATAAGGCGGATGAAGTCCTTTTGAGGACCAAAGTATACTGTGTCTGTACGTCAATGATGCTGATGACATAAGGCGGATGAAGTCCTTTTGAGGATCAAAGTATACTGTGTCTGTACGTCAATGATGTTGATGACATAAGGCGGATGAAGTCCTTTTGAGGATCAAAGTGTACTGTGTCTGTACGTCAATGATGCTGATGACATAAGGCGGATGAAGTCCTTTTGAGGATCAAAGTATACTGTGTCTGTACGTCAATGATGCTGATGACATAAGGCGGATGAAGTCCTTTTGAGGATCAAAGTATACTGTGTCTGTACGTCAATGATGTTGATGACATAAGGCGGATGAAGTCCTTTTGAGGATCAAAGTATACTGTGTCTGTTCGTCAATGATGCTGATGACATAAGGCGGATGAAGTCCTTTTGAGGATCAAAGTATACTGTGTCTGTACGTCAATGATGTTGATGACATAAGGCGGATGAAGTCCTTTTGAGGATCAAAGTGTACTGTGTCTGTACGTCAATGATGCTGATGACATAAGGCGGATGAAGTCCTTTTGAGGATCAAAGCATACTGTGTCTGTGCGTCAATGATGTTGATGACATACGGCGGATGAAGTCCTTTTGAGGATCAAAGTATACTGTGTCTGTACGTCAATGATGTTGATGACATAAGGCGGATGAAGTCCTTTTGAGGATCAAAGTGTACTGTGTCTGTACGTCAATGATGTTGATGACATAAGGCGGATGAAGTCCTTTTGAGGATCAAAGCATTCTGTGTCTGTGCGTCAATGATGTTGATGACATAAGGCAGATGAAGTCTTTTTGAGGACCATATCATACTGTGTCTGCACGTCAATGATGTTGATGACATACGGCGAATGAAGTCCTTTTGAGGACCAAAGCATACTGTGTCTGCACGTCAATGATGTTGATGACATAAGACAGATGAAGTCCTTTTGAGGATCAAAGCATACTGTGTCTGCACGTCAATGATGTTGATGACATAAGGCAGATAAAGTCCTTTTGAGGATCACAGTATACTGTGTCTGTACGACAATGATGTTGATGACATACGTCGGATGAAGTCTTTTTGAGGATCAAAGTATACTGTGTCTGTACGTCAATGATGTTGATGACATAAAGCGGATGAAGTCCTTTTGAAGTCCAAAGCATACACTGCTTTCTTCTTTTTCCATGCTGCCACTTTATATTTTGAAAAGTTTTCTCAAATTGCGATTATATCCTCAAAACTAATATTACGACATTTCTCTTCTTCTTATCTACCATACCTTATGGCCCTGAGCTAACTCGGCTCCGCACAAGCCGGGGTCCAAATAGTTTATGTCCTAAGTATACTTAGGTTTCTGCAAGGATGGATTAACCATTAGGTAAACAAGACAAGTGCCTAGGGCACCAAGCATTTGGGGGGCACCACAAGTCCTCAAGAAAAATGTGTATATTGTCCTGGTAGCGTAATTGCATGGCATAAGCAAATCGCAAATGTAATATTGAATCGCACATTATTTATATATACACACCCTGTGCTGCCCATTCACTAAATCTGGTAGGCAGAAGTGCCGTTGACTCTTGTTTAGAGGCAGTAACTTCTTCCATACAGTGCAACTGATCTATACTTTTTTCTCAGCTTCAACCAAAAGATGGAAGATTCTGAAAGGATGCCTTGTGAATGAAAAGCTGGTAAAGTTCCTTTCCGATACTAGATGGGAAGCACATGCTGTTGCAACTGAAGCCATTCTAATGTCTCATCCTCAGATTATAGAAGCGTTAGAATGTTTACAAGAAGACCAGTCACAGAAGGGGGATACCAGAAGAGAAGCAGAAAACATTGCAAAGAAGATGCAAGAATTAGAATTTGCTTTCATGCATGTCTTTTTGGAAGAAGTGTTACAACATTTTCACAGGGTCAGTCAAGCTCTACAAAATGAGCACGTGAACTTGAAAACGTGTGCTGATTTGTATTCTTCACTAGCAGATCACTTGCATGAATCTAGGAATGAATTTGAAAGATTTGAAGAAGCTGCAAAAGAAAAAACACCAGGTGTGGATTATAAGTCAACTTTGACCCGTAATCGTAAACGAAAGACAGTGGTCATTGATGGTGATGCCCCTGAGGTATCTCAGAATGCCAGAGACAAATTTCGTATATCTGCTTTCTACACCATTGTTGACAAACTTGAGACAGAGATGAGTAGACGAGGACAGGTATATAATTATCTAGCAGTTCGATTTTCTTGTTTGGTCGATGTACCACAAACATCTCAGTGTTATGAAGGACTATTAAATGCTTATCCTGAAGATCTGAACAATAATTTATATACTGAACTGCAACAGTTCCACACATATATTCGCCACAAGTTTCGTGCATCAAAATCTGACAACAACACTAACAGTCATGCAGAACTCTACAAAGTAATAGTTAGAGATAACATCGAGTGTGCTTTTCCAAATGTAAAAATCGCCTTGCGCATATTTTTAACATTAATGGTTACGAACTGTTCAACTGAGCGCTCTTTTTCTCAGTTGAAACGTACAAAAAATCCAAGTAGATCGACAATGAAACAAGAAAGGCTTGATTCCTTATCTTTGCTGATGATTGAGGCAGACTTGTTGCGCAAAATTAACTTTGATGATGTACTCAAAAACTTTGCCAGACGTAAATCTAGAAAAAAGAACTTTAAAATGTAAATGTGTGCTCTCTCTGACTTTCTTATCTATCAAAAAGTTACAGTATTTTTGTCTACTATTATTACAAAATTAATTAACTATTAATTTTAATACAGAAATACCTTATTGTAGGTTTTATGTGAGTGATAGTAGTACAAACATATGTGTTTACATTTCACATCTGTTTGTCTTTGTTAGTTTTTTGCATAATATTGAATATACCAGCAGTCAGTGGAGAATCGGGGGCCCGGAGCAGTAGGGGGCACCAATGTGGGTTTGTGCCTAGGGCACCAAGATGGCTTAATCCGGCCCTGCCTGTGTTGATATGCTACATTAACGTCTCATTTTACATTTTGTGCAGTGCGTTTCTCCAGGATTTTATCGTGTAATCACCCATAATTATGAGTTCAAAGCGCCCAGTAAGGGCTGCTAGTGTGTCTGGTTGTAAGAGAACCAGGAAAAGTGTTACTCTGGAGGTGAAGTTAGATGTGTTACATCGTTTTGAGGCTGGCGATCAAGCTGTTGATATCAGTAAAGTCTATGGTTTACCTCCAACCACGGTAAGGACAATTCTTGCAGGTGCTGACAAAATCAAAGAGGGTGCTAAAAACGTAACCCTATTGAGTGCTTCCAAGATCACTCGTACCAGAAGTACTCTTATGGAGAACATGGAAACACTACTGGCCGTCTGGATTGAAGACCAGAATTAACGGAATATGCCTGTGAGCAAACTGGCTTTCCAAAGAAAGCAATGTCTCTCTATGAAGATCTAGCTAAGAAAGCAGGTGAGAGCAGTACTATTAGTGCTGATGATAATTTTTGAGCGAGTCGTGGTTTTTACCACTGACCCTTCAACCCATCTCTATTTAGCCAATAAATATCAACAACCAATAAAATAAACATTACATAATACACTGTATTTCATGTAATTCTATGGAAAATTGTGTTTCGCGATACGTCGTTTCACTTAAGTCGCGTTTTCCAAGAACGTTACCACGACGATAACCGGGGCCTTCCTCTCTCTCTCTCTCTCTGTCTCTGTGTGTGTGTGTGTGTGTGTGTGTGTGTGTGTGTGTGTGTGTGTGTGTGTGTGTGTGTGTGTGTGTGTGTGTGTGTGTGTGTGTGTGTGTGTGTGTGTGTGTGTGTGTGTGTGTGTGTGTGTGTGTGTGTGTGTGTGTGTGTGTGTGTGTGTGTGTGTGTGTGTGTGTGTGTGTGTGTGTGTGTGTGTGTGTGTGTGTGTGTGTGTGTGTGTGTGTGTGTGTGTGTGTGTGTGTGTGTGTGTGTGTGTGTGTGTGTGTGTGTGTGTGTGTGTGTGTGTGTGTGTGTGTGTGTGTGTGTGTGTGTGTGTGTGTGTGTGTGTGTGTGTGTGTGTGTGTGTGTGTGTGTGTGTGTGTGTGTGTGTGTGTGTGTGTGTGTGTGTGTGTGTGTGTGTGTGTGTGTGTGTGTGTGTGTGGTGTGTGTGTGTGTGTGTGTGTGTGTGTGTGTGTGTGTGTGTGTGTGTGTGTGTGTGTGTGTGTGTGTGTGTGTGTGTGTGTGTGGTGTGTGTGTGTGTGTGTGTGGTGTGTGTGTGTGTGTGTGTGTGTGTGTGTGTGTGTGGTGTGTGTGTGTGTGTGTGTGTGTGTGTGTGTGTGTGTGTGTGTGTGTGTGTGTGTGTGTGTGTGTGTGTGTGTGTGTGTGTGTGTGTGTGTGTGTGTGTGTGTGTGTGTGTGTGTGTGTGTGTGTGTGTGTGTGTGTGTGTGTGTGTGTGTGTGTGTGTGTGTGTGTGTGTGTGTGTGTGTGTGTGGTGTGTGGTGTGTGTGTGTGTGTGTGTGTGTGTGTGTGTGTGTGTGTGTGTGTGTGTGTGGTGTGTGTGTGTGTGTGTGTGTGTGTGTGTGTGTGTGTGTGTGTGTGTGTGTGTGTGTGTGTGTGTGTGTGTGTGTGTGTGTGTGTGTGTGTGTGTGTGTGTGTGTGTGTGTGTGTGTGTGTGTGTGTGTGTGTGTGTGTGTGTGTGTGTGTGTGTGTGTGTGTGTGTGTGTGTGGTGTGTGTGTGTGTGTGTGTGTGTGTGTGTGTGTGTGTGTGTGTGTGTGGTGTGTGTGTGTGTGTGTGTGTGTGTGTGTGTGTGTGTGTGTGTGTGTGTGTGTGTGTGTGTGTGTGTGTGTGTGTGTGTGTGTGTGTGTGTGTGTGTGTGTGTGTGTGTGTGTGTGTGTGTGTGTGTGTGTGTGTGTGTGTGTGTGTGTGTGTCTTATATATATACACACATTAGGGCTGCGACCGATTAATTAAAATTTAATAGTTAACTTTTCGCAAATTAACGATTAATTAATAGTTAATTCCGATTAAAGCAAAACATTTATAGTCACCTAACTCACATTATAGTCGTATTTGTCAAGAATCGAAATAACACTGGATTGTCTTGTTCATATGTCATCTAATAACCAACTATGCAAACAGACGAGTATTTTGACAATATTTGGTTCAAGTGACGAGTGCGTCTTATTAACAATATAACCAGCAGAGCTGAACAATCGTTCACATGGAACTGAGGTAGCCGGTATGCACAGAATGGTCTTGGCAAGGAATGCCAATTTTTGATATCGATGTTCATTAAGTTTCCACCATTGTAAAGGGTCAACCGATTCAGCAACTTTATTCTCCATTTCAGACTCCACTAGCTTGATACGCTTTTCATTTGGTTCACATAGTTTCATTGTCAATGTCAGTATATTTCGTTGCAGCAGTCTCCATCTGCTCATCATGAACATCAACTGCTATTTTTTGTTCAATACGTGACCAAGTTCGTTCTTTTGCATCTTTTTACAATCATATATATTAATTCAGGTATTTGTAGCGTGGATCAAGTGCGGTTGCAATCTGTAGTATTTCAATACTTGTCATATTAGCTACACGTTCACTGAAGTCATTAAAAAATGCTGCCTTAAATTTAGCTATGTAGCTCGGATCATCATCGTGTACAGTCATATGCTTCTTCAACGATGACAGCAGTGGCAATACACAGCTACGTGAAACATAATCTTGACCGCCAAGCAGGACCGTGGTCTGACAGAATAAGTCCAACACTTTGACATATTTCGAAATCTTCTCCCAATCCGAATCTGACAGTTTTGGACCTTTGTATTGTTTCTTTTCATCTGACATGTAGACAGTTAATGCTTCTCTGGCCTGTAGACGACTCTGTAGCATAATAAACATACTGTTTCATCTTGTTGGTACATCTTGCTGCAGCTTAAACAATGGTGACTCAGTACAATTTTGCAACTCGGTTGTGTTTGAAGCACTATGTCTAAAATGTCCGACAATTTTTCGACATCCAGTTCATTTGTATAAGTGCTCCCGTATGTTGCTGGGGCCTACAAGGGAAGCAAAGAATAGCAACACTGCAGCCTACCAAGCATGTCATAAGAGGCGACTAAGAAGGGTTGATGGTTCCGTCGCCCTGATACTGAGTGAGTGCGTGGCGCGACACTGTGAGCTGCGATTTTCGTGTGAAATGCTTTTGAATCTGCCTGAGGTTTTTTGGAATGTGACTGCATGTTCGGAGTGATGGCAAGTGGCTATGTCCCAGAGTTGACTGGATTTTTCCTTATGCAGAAATGCGTGGGCTTCTGGTTGACTTCCACTGCCATCAGCGATGACTGTATTTTCGTGGACTGTGTGGGTGAACATCTAGGAAACATTCAGATAGGAAAATGACTGCCGATTCCATCAGAGATGAACAGGATGTTTCGTGTGGGACTGTTGTGTTGACATTCTGGCGGCGGCATTATGCAGAGTGTATCTGTGCGGGCTGTTGTTTGTTGAGACTCCTGTCTTTTCCACTTTTCACTGGCACAGGAACGGAGCATAATGGGGACGACCCGTTGCTGTGAAGTTGGAACCTCGACTGACTGACTACCTAACTAACTAACTAACTAACTAACTAACTAACTAACTAACTTGTATAAGTGATGGGAGAAAAGTTTTCGATTAATCGTTTAACAAAATTAATAGGAGTAATCGATTAATTAATCGTTAACTTCCGCAGCCCTAATATATATATATATACATACTACTGACAGCATACAGTAGATACCATATGTAAATACATATTGTTACAATTAAATTTTCAAATTTCACCAGTAATTTGACAGTAAATCAGTCTACTGGTCCGCATAGTCGGCAGCCCTAGCTGAACTATCAGATACACATTTTTGGGGTCAATTTTAAGAGGCTGTACCCTGGTGAAGGAGTTAATGACGTTCTCCGTAATCCCGTATATCCATGTGAGGAACATAGCTGCGCGAGATTCGGCAACGGATCACGTCGCGTTGGTTACTTACGTGGTATGTGTGCCGTTCGCTCAGACGGCAAACCACTGAGTGTAATCTTGCCAAGAACATCAACAGCAGCTGAAACATGCTGGTGTTGACAGCAAAGTCATGTAAGGTATATGCAGCTTAAATAATGTTTCAGTAAATACATCCCCATTACGTACCATCATGACTTGGCACAACTGAAAGCAGTCTCTCGGTAACAGCCACGAGTGTTCAGGTTGAAAGAAATGTTAGGAAAAAGGTAAAGGGAACAAACCATGATTATTCAGGACAATGCAAGGGAAACCAGTCAAGACTATTCTGGATAAAATAACTGAAGCAAAATAATGATTAATCAAATAAAAGTAGAGGTCAGCGTCCCCGCGGGTTTTAATGCGCTTGCTCTTAAACTTCATGTGCGCTGACGGCGGGATACAGGGTTCACTCCATACGCAAATCCGTTTTGCTTCAATGTAGACTTCACGTTCAAAAAACCATTGCAGACCATTAAACATAAACTTGCTTAGTACATCAACCTGAGTTTGGGGTTGATCGAAATGTCCTGCAAAGGATATGCAACATCCCCGCTCCCTTTTTAAAATGTGAAAATAAAGGGAACAAACCATGTTTATACGGATAATGTTACGGATGCTATCCCCTCTGCTATTTCACATCGACATAAACAGAAAATTGAAAGGAGTAAACTTGAAATCAAAGAAATCAGGAACTTTGGAATGCGATCAACATAGAACAATTAGTATAATGAGTCACATCACAAAGATTTTGCTACGAATTATCATGCAAAGAGTGAGGAAGACAATACAACCTGAAATAGGGGAAGAACAATGTGGGTTTGTAGAAGGAAAGGGTACAGTAAATGCTGTGTATACGCTGCGAACAGTTATTGAACATGCTATAGAAATAAACAAGGATATACATCTTTACTTTATTGACTACACAAAGGCTTTTGATAGAGTTAGACATGTCAACATGGTGGATATGCTTGCAGATCTACAAATTGATGGGAAAGGCATTAGACTTATAAAAAACATATATTGGAAACAACAAGCTGCCATAAGGATTGATAATGAAGTGGGACAATATCAACCTATTAAGAGAGGTGTTAGGCAGGGATGTGTAATGTCTCCAGATCTTTTTTCCATATACAGTGAAAATATTTTCAGAAATGTAGAAGATATAAATGGAATCAGCATTGGAGGAAGAAACATGAATAACATTAGATATACGAATGACACAGTAATGATTGCAGACAATGCACAGGATCTGCAACAATTAGTAGACACGGTTGTTGTACACAGTGAGCAGCTGGGGTTGGAATTAAATTGTAAGAAGACACAGGTTATGGTCGTCACTAGGAAGAACAAAGTACCACAATGTAATATACAAGTAAATGGGAATATTCTTCAACAAGTGAATCAATACAATTATCTCGGAACAGTCATAACATCTGATAGGAGATGCCTTGAAGAGATTAGAACAAGAATCGCCATGGCGAAAATAGCCTTTAGCAAGATGAAAAACATTCTGACCAATAAAAAGATGTCAATTGAAACGAGAAAAAGAGTGTTGAGGGGATACATAGAGCCTGTTCTTTTGTAAGGATGTGAAACTTGGATAATGTGCAGTCAAGCTGAAAAACATTTGATGGCTACAGAAATGTGGTTTCTGAGGAAAATGCAAAGAGTACCATGGACAGATAGAAAAACCAATGACCAAGTACTACAGGAGACAAATGAAAATCGTAGACTGATTAGAGAAATTAGACGAAGACAGTCAAAATTTTTTGGACATGTTATGAGAAGAAATGGATTGGAGAACTTATTGACAACTGGCAAGATCGAGGGGAACAGACCAAGAGGAAGACCGAGAGGAAAATACCTGGATGGCTTGGCCACATGGCATGGACGAGACAGGGACACTGAGCTGATCCACGACTCTGGTGATCGAGTGAAATGGCGAGTCATGACCGCCCACGCTTTCCGGCATGGCACATGATTGATTGATTGAACCTTGAAAAATGTGATTTAGAAAATTTCGAAGTCTTTACATTAGATGAAATAACTGATCCACCCGCAATAAGCGAGCATTTGTTTGCAAACGATTAGTGTCTATTTTACAGCGACAAGGACAGGCTACAAAATCATATTAATAATCTGAGTTCAACATGCAGTAAATACAATATAACTATAAAGACAGCCAAAATTGAAATAATGCAGGTTAGCAGATTTCCAGATACACTAAGTATACTGATAATAGTCCATCTCTGAAACAAGTTAAAGAAATTAAATATTTAGGAAGAATGTCACAGAGGATGGCAGAATAGACCGAGAAATCGAAATCAGCTATCAAACGTCGGGTGCCCTATATATGAACTGTCATTGATACTAAACATTCAAATATAACTATGCTCGCAAAATGCCAGATAATAAAAAACATATTCGTACCAACCCAATGCTATAAATATCTCCTTCTTTCTTGTTGTACTTATTGAACAGACTGCACTGAAGTACAACAGAATTAAAGACCTATTGGATTTATGCCTTGTATCCTCTGCTCTTTCTGCGACCACGAGCTATCTTGAATTTGCGGTCCCAGGAGCAAACAATGGACTTAGTTTAACTGTGAGGCACACCAAGGAGCCATTGCAAAGTGCCTGTAGATGTTGCAAGCCTTGCCTGGACCCTGAACCAAGACAGTCTTCTGCCACTTGTGGAGCAAGTTGGTCAAAGGTCAGTTGAAAGTCCTCAAACCGGAAAATCATGCCCCCCTAGTCACCAGCCTGGGGGGGGGGGGGAGGATAAGATGGCTAAAGGTAGGCAAAACAGGTATATTGTCCAACTCTGCATATGATGTGTTTGAGCGACTGAGACAGTCAAGAACTTCGGTCCATAAACGGCTGGGCGAGGAGAGGGGAACAGGGGGAAGATAGAGAAGTAAATACCTGGATGACTTGACCAAGTGGTATGGTCGAGACAAGAACACTGAGCTGATCCACGACTCTGGTGATCGAGCGAGATGGCGAATCATCACCACCCACGCTAATCGGCATGGCACATGATGAATGAATGAATATTTCGCTGCATCTGATAGCAGGTCTTCTGTCCTTTAACCCGCACAGGAGTGCATGCTATCAGCCAACGCAAACCATGCCATACTATAGGGTGTATTTCTAATGACTGTGGGGCTTTTGAACATATTGCCGTTCCAAGTTTTGTATTCACCCTCTGTAGAGGTAATGCAACATTCAAGGTAAATACAGAACTTGAAACGGCAATACTTTCAAATACCCCAGTTATTAAAAACACACTGCCATCTACTGCACCTCCATCCATGTCTTTCTCATATTATTCCGATCGCTAATTTTCTTCTACAAGTTCAATCTCCTGAAGCTCCCTCCATCTGCTATCTCTTTCACTCCCTCCGTGGACTATCTCCTGTAACTCCCTCCCCCAGCTCTCTCCATGTGCTATCTCCTGTAATCCATCTGTTATCGCCTTTAGATCCCTCCGTGGGCTATCTCCAGTAACTCACTACATGTGCTATCTCTCCAGCTCCCTCTGTGGGCTCTCCTGTAACTTCCACCATGTGCTATCTCCTCCAGCTCACTCCATGTGTTATCTCCTCCATGTACTATCTCCCCTCATATGCTATCTCACCAGCTCCCTCCATGTGCTATCTCTCCAGCTCCCTTCATGTACTATCTTCCCCATGTGCTATCTCTCCAGCTCCCTTCATGTACTATCTCCCCCCATATGCTATCTCACCAGCTCCCTCCATGTGCTATCTCTCCAGCTCCCTTCATGTACTATCTTCCCCATGTGCTATCTCTCCAGCTCCCTTCATGTACTATCTCCCCCCATATGCTATCTCACCAGCTCCCTCCATGTGCTATCTCTCCAGCTCCCTCCATGTGCTATCTCTCCAGCTCCCTTCATGTACTATCTTCCCCATGTACTATCTCCCCCCATATGCTATCTCACCAGCTCCCTCTGTGGGCTCTCCTGTAACTTCCACCATGTGTTATCTCCTCCAGTTTCCTCCATGTTCTATCTCTCCAGCTCCCTTTATGTACTATCTCCCCCCCATATGCTATCTCACCAGCTCCCTCCATGTGCTATCTCTCCAGCTCCCTTCATGTACTATCTTCCCCATGTGCTATCTCTCCAGCTCCCTTCATGTACCATCTCCCCCATGTGCTATCTCTCCAGCTCCCTTCATGTACTATCTTCCCCATGTGCTATCTCTCCAGCTCCCTTCATGTACTATCTTCCCCATGTGCTATCTCTCCAGCTCCATTCATGTACTATCTCCCCCATGTGCTATCTCACCAGCTCCCTCCATGTGCTATCTCTCCAGCTCCCTTTATGTACTATCTCCCCCCATATGCTATCTCACCAGCTCCCTCCATGTGCTATCTCTCCAGCTCCCTTCATGTGCTATCTCTCCAGCTCCCTTCATGTGCTATCTCTCCAGCTCCCTTCATGTACTATCTCCCCCATGTGCTATCTCTCCAGCTCCCTTCATGTACTATCTTCCCCATGTGCTATCTCTCCAGCTCCCTTTATGTACTATCTTCCCCATGTGCTATCTCTCCAGCTCCCTTCATGTACTATCTCCCCCATGTGCTATCTCTCCAGCTCCCTTCATGTACTATCTTCCCCATGTGCTATCTCTCCAGCTCCCTTCATGTACTATCTCCCCCATGTGCTATCTCACCAGCTCCCTCCATGTGCTATCTCTCCAGCTCCCTTTATGTACTATCTCCCCCCCATATGCTATCTCACCAGCTCCCTCCATGTGCTATCTCACCAGCTCCCTCCATGTGCTATCTCTCCAGCTCCCTTCATGTACTATCTCCCCCATGTGCTATCTCTCCAGCTCCCTTCATGTACTATCTCCCCCATGTGCTATCTCTCCAGCTCCCTTCATGTACTATCTCCCCCATGTGCTGTCTCTCCAGCTCCCTTCATGTACTATCTCCCCCATGTGCTATCTCTCCAGCTCCCTTAATGTACTATCTTCCCCATGTGCTATCTCTCCAGCTCCCTTCATGTACTATCTCCCCCATGTGCTATCTCTCCAGCTCCCTTCATGTACTATCTTCCCCATGTGCTATCTCTCCAGCTCCCTTCATGTACTATCTTCCCCATGTGCTATCTCTCCAGCTACCTTCATGTACTATCTTCCCCAATGTGCTATCTCTTCAGCTCCCTTCATGTACTATCTTCCCCTTGTGCTATCTCTCCAGCTCCCTTTATGTACTATCTCCCCCCATATGCTATCTCATCAGCTCCCTCCATGTACTATCTTCCCCATGTGCTATCTCTCCAGCTCCCTTCATGTACTATCTTCCCCATGTGCTATCTCTCCAGCTCCCTTCATGTACTATCTTCCCCATGTGATATCTCTCCAGCTCCCTTCATGTACTATCTCCCCCATGTGCTATCTCTCCAGCTCCCTTCATGTACTATCTTCCCCATGTGCTATCTCTCCAGCTCCCTTCATGTACTATCTTCCTCATGTGCTATCTCTCCAGCTCCCTTCATGTACTATCTTCCCTATGTGCTATATCTCCAGCTCCCTTCATGTACTATCTCCCCCATGTGCTATCTCTCCAGCTCCCTTCATGTACTATCTCCCCCATGTGCTATCTCTCCAGCTCCCTTCATGTACTATCTCCCCCATGTGCTATCTCTCCAGCTCCCTTCATGTACTATCTTCCCCATGTGCTATCTCTCCAGCTCCCTTCATGTACTATCTCCCCCATGTGCTATCTCACCAGCTCCCTCCATGTGCTATCTCTCCAGCTCCCTTTATGTACTATCTCCCCCCATATGCTATCTCACCAGCTCCCTCCATGTGCTATCTCTCCAGCTCCCTTCATGTACTATCTCCCCCATGTGCTATCTCTCCAGTTCCCTTCATGTACTATCTCCCCCATGTGCTATCTCACCAGCTCCCTCCATGTGCTATCTCTCCAGCTCCCTTCATGTACTATCTTCCCCATGTGCTTCTCTCCAGCTCCCTTTATGTACTATCTCCCCCCATATGCTATCTCACCAGCTCCTTCCATGTGCTATCTCTCTAGCTCTAGCAATGAAGGGAGACAAATACTGACTGCTGGGAGCACTCAGTGCCAAACAAAAAGGAGGTGTGTAAAAACCTAACATATACAATGAAATAAATAAGTAATGTAACGTAAATTTCCGTTCCCTGAGCAATGAAATTGCGAAAGACACCACAAATCAAAACAAATAACACAATGACTCTAGTATGGCGATATCTCGTCCTTTCGTCCACATGTGGCGATATATTATCCTTTGGCACTGAATCAGTTAAAAGAAAATATAAGCAAATACGAACTTCATGACAGAGTCAGGGGATGTACCTCAGCATTTACAAATAACAAGAAGGAGGCTAGCATGGCTGAAAGGTTTAATGCGCTGGAGCTAAAATGCTCTGGTGACCACGTTGTAATGGATTCATTTCAACACACCGGTCAGTTGTACTCCATTGCTGACTTCTCGTCCTTGGAGGGCATCAATTACAAGTACCTCTGAGGTTGGAAAAAGATTTGCCAGATGGCGAGGGACACTGGCAATAGGGAAATGTAACACTCGTGCAAAAATCAGCCCATGCACTCACTAGTGGACTATGCTACAGTTCAAAGGGAAGCAAATGTTTTAAACAAATAATAATAACAAAAATATAACAACTCCACAAGCTAACAACTCTCAACCTCATATCTAAGGAAAACAGAAAAAAGCTGATTTCTATAAAAAATGGTTAACTTTAATACACAGAGATGGCAGTAAAAAGATCCAGCTGATCCCAAGACAATGCCTGAGCCATGTAAATACTAAGAATTATGAGGCGGGTGACCACTTCCTCTTTCTATACAATTTTTCCTTCTCCAAACTCACAGCAAAGACGAGGATGGTTGTATACATACCATAGTAAATCAACTGCAAAATTTCACATACAGTATGTACTCGTGTACAATATGCATACATGATTTAGTCCAACATTTTCTGATAAAGTGGATATTTGTGTATAATACACTTTTACAGATTTTAATTTATGAAACATCTGTTAAAAACTGAAAGTATAATAACAAATAGAAATAAGTTGGCAACAACTACCCTGAGGGTACTTTTGACACTCCCATTCCCCCTCATCACCCACACAAGACAGACGCTTCCCAAGCTGACTACCAATACAGAAATTAACATATATTTTAGAAATCACATATGATACGTGCTCAAGTTTTAGCCAGCAAAATGAGTACACACTATGCATATTATCAGCTTGATTTTACAGCATTCGCATTTCAATTTCCTTGTGAAGGTGATTCCCACATAAGATTTACAATATCTTCATATATACTAGGTGGTGGGGAAAAGTTCAATTATCTGTCATCTTGCTTTTTGAGAAAATGATCTGGTTCTCGTTAGGTCAATACTAGGGTTGTCTTGGTAGGAAAAAAGAAAGCCTGCAACTAGCGAGAATGCACCATGGGCTACCGTTTCAGTAAGAAAAGCATGGTATCATGTAACATGAGAGGGCTTCACATGAAACCTTAAAAGTGTGATAGAAATTACAGTAACCACACCATTGTCTTGTAACCTGTCAATGTTGTTGTCAAGGATGTCAAGAGTGTTAAGCCCTTGACATCACAGTGCAGACGAACACGGTGGTGTCTTAAGAACAGTTTAAAGATAGCCACCCCACTTTTTACATGCACCAAAGTGGAGCAGTGTTCTCTTATTCATTGATTTGATCAATGAAGGGGATGAAACCTATAGAAAATCATTGGTGAATGAAGTTTCACTAAGATGTTGCATGCCTGTCAGTCCAGCAAGTATATGGGTGGAGCAGTAAGTTTCAAAACGGCATGACTTCTGTGAAGAGGTAGAGCAGGTGGTGCATGAGTGATTACACACACGACCAAGAGAATTTTATTGTAAAGGAATCCAAGCAATTTATCGGCGCTGGAGGACTTGAATTGAACACAGTGGTGACTGCATTGAACAATGATACATTTGTTCATTACTTTTTCAGAATACATTCACACATAAAAAACTAACAAATGTAAGGTTTTCATTTGAAGCTCCTTCGCATATCATCATCTTGCCGGTCTTTTTCGGAAAGCAATAACAAAGTACTGAACGAATAACTTGCCAAGAAATCACAAACAGCCAAAAATTGCTGGGGTTGACAGCAACTAACTTTCTTTAATCTCATCTCATCTTGCTTCTCTTGTACCATGCAGTGATGAGGAGAAGCATAAACAGTGGGAGAGTGCCTGTTTATGGGCTTCTTGTATCGAGATTCTAACTTTCTTTGTCATATGAATGTCCATACCCAAGACGTCATCAATGTCCTGTGCCCATCTTTGTACCAGGAACCATGGCTTTCATCATTGTCCTGGCCAAACCACTGAGACACTTGTAATCTTTCAAAAACACCAATCTGGCAACACACAAACGGACCACTACAAACATGTTTACAAATGGGCAAGAAGACAACATGTAATACCAGAACCAAGATTTCTTCAAGTCAGCAAACATCACATGGTTTCGTCTCCATGACTACCACTAGACAATGCTGCACACAAATAAAAACAAGGTCAGCATGGCTGAATGGATAACAGCTTTCACTCTTAAACTTCCGATGTGCTGATGTTGAGGCAGCGGGTTCAACCCTTACACTGGTCAGTTGGCCTAAAATGTTGACTTCTCATTCTTGACATAAGGACGTAAATTACAAGTACCTCAGAAGGCAGAGTGGGTTCACCTGATGGCGAGGGATACAAGTAACAGGGAAAGCTAATCCACGAGCAACAATCAGTCCAGTGCACTAGCAGTAGCAGCATAGGTACGGACTACGATTGAGTTCAAAGTGAGCGGAAAGAAAAGAAATTAATATCGCTGAGAAATAATTGGGGAAATGGCAAAGTTGTGTCTGCAAAATATGGATGAACAGTGTTAAGTGAAGAAACACAAGAAGATGTATGAGGGGAATACCACAGCTTGTATCAGAACACTTACTGGTGCTGCGAGTCACACAAGCACCATCACACAAGTGGAGGAGGAGAAGAAGGCGATGCAGAGGAAGGAAGACAATAATAAAACACCCAGTTCTTGCCAGCCAAATTATTGCTACAACTGAATCTTAGTTAACAAGTAAATATTGAACGTGAACATCAGTGAGGTTCTGGTTAATGCTTTCATCTCACAACAGTGCTGTCAGCAGTTCAATCCCTAATAGAAATATCTCACACACAAACATTTTGGCGAGGTTCATGTTGCACCTTGGCCCTGATGACAAATCATCCTCTATCTCTCTTTCCACAAATCTTACAGGTTGTTACATGTTTCAGTTTTTGATTTCTCTTAATGTGTCCAAAAAATGATGACTGCCTCTTTCTGATGTTTGTCATAAGTTGTCTTTGCGACTTAGTTTCCCTCAAAATGTCCAGATTGCACATTTTGGCAGTGCAATGAATTTTCAAAATTTTTCTATAAAATCACATCTCTAATGTTTCTGTGGATTATTTCACCTGTGTACTTACTGGATCTCTGACCCTGATGAGGCTATAATGTAGAGGAAAGAAGCCAGGAAAAAGACTAAAAAGCATTCTACCACCCAAAACAAAACTTACTACTATAGATGGAGAGCAAAAGAATGGTACCTCATCAGGACAACTAGCCGTAGACCTAGAAAGAAACACAGAATAAAACAAACATGAAAAGAGTAGGGAATAAAACCCGTGAGTCTTAATGACATCAAAGGAAGCAAGAACACAACAAACCCTATACTTTTGGAGGATGATACCAGAAAAAGAAGATGACTGCAACATGAGATGATAAGAAAACTAATGCTTTCAACAACTCTTGTCAACAAAGCACAACAGAGAAAGACACCAAATGAACAGCTGCTAACAAGCACATTGAAACACAGCACAGCTGATGTTAGTACTACAGCTTTTGATGATCCTTTCACCCTACAGGGACTGAAAGTAGCAATATGCAAACTGATGACCAACAAGACAGCCACCAGGACCAGAACCAATAAACAAACAAGATGATTAGGAATCTACAACCACAGGCAGAAGAGACACACTATAGTTCATCAGCTTTACACAAACATGCTAGAGTCAACAGACATCTAAAATGTATCATTACCTGACATGCACCTCTCTACAGACATTGTTCTCGCCTGTATGAAACCATCAATCATCTTCCCTGCAAGTGCCAGACACATTCAGACGGCAGGGGCAAGCTACCACAACCACCTCCAACAGTTATGAACTCACTCTATGAGTCCCAGGAGCAGAATAAGAGGATCTGCACCTTCAGAAGACTGGCATTAGGCTGCCCAATGTAGACAACTCAGCAGCTTTGGTATCAACAACAACATCAGAACATGTTCTGTATATTTAATTTCCTAGAACTAGGGTTATCGGCTATCATACATGACATATGATGTCAACCCATGCTTGACTGACATGACATATGATGCCAAGCATAGAGGCATGACATGGGCATTCTGGCACACCTTGAGGCATACTGGCACACCTTGAGGCATATTGACACAGCTTGGGGTATACTGGCACACCTTGGGGCATACTGGCATGCCCTGAGGCATACTGGCACGCCTTGAGGCATACTGGCTCACCTTGGGGCATACTGGCTCACCTTGGGGCATACTGGCACATCTTGGGGCATACTGGCACACCTTGGGGCATACTGGCACACCTTGGGGCATACTGGCACACCTTGAGGCATACTGGCACACCTTGAGGCATACTGGCATGCCCTGAGGCATACTGGCACACCTTAAGGCATACTGACACAGCTTGGGGCATACTGGCACTTCTTGAGGCATACTGGCATGCCCTGAGGCATATTGACACAGCTTGGGGCATACTGGCACACCTTGAGGCATACTGGCACACCTTGAGGCATATTGACACAGCTTGGGGCATACTGGTACACCTTGGGGCATACTGGCACACCTTGAGGTATACTGGCACACCTTGAGGCATACTGGCATGCCCTGAGGCATACTGGCACACCTTAAGGCATACTAGCACATATACTGGCACACTATGAGACAATCCGGCACACCTTGAGGCACACTTTGGGGCATACTGGCACACCTTGGGGCATACTGGCACACCTTGGGGCATACTGGCATACCTTGCGGTATACTGGCACACCTTGAGGCACACCTTCAGGTGTACTGACACATCTTGAGGCACACCTTCAGGTATACTGACACACCTTGAGGCACACCTTCAGGTATACTGACACACCTTGAGGTATACTAGCACACATACTGGCACACCTTAAAGCATACTGGCACACCTTGAGACATACTAGCACACCTTGAGGCATTCCGGCACACCTTGAGGCATGCAAAATATATGGTTACGTAAGTAAACAAAATGTACAGGATCATTTGTACAATCCACAAGGTGTACTGGGCATATGGTGCTAACCCCATATCAGTATAGACCAACCAGCACTTGAAGGCTGATGTGGCCAGTACCACGCAGGCCGCCTTTACCTCCTAGTACATTTCCTGGCACCCAATTTATGTGGAGTTCACCTGGCAGCCAAACCCCAAACATCCCTACCTTAATGGGGGGTTAGAGCGCATGCCCACCAGATTGGCAGGCAAGTGTTCTAGACACTGGGACACCACCGCTCTGTTCATCATGACTGGATGACCAGTATCTGAGAGTTTGGCTGACTCTATCCAGGAATAACTTAACAATGTGGGATGTTTGTACAACCAGCCAGCAATGCTGCATGTTCATTCTACACTATTATAATGTTGGATGTTTGTACAAACAGCTACCAATGCTGTATGTTCATCCTACCATTTAACAATGTTGGATGTTTGTACAAACAGCCAGCAATGCTGCATGTTCATTCTCCCAATTAATGTTGGATGTTTATAAAACCAACTATCAATGCTGCAAGTTCATCATACCAGTAATTGTTGGATGTTTATACAACCAGCTAGCAATGTTGCATGTTCATCTTAACAGTTAACAATGTTGGATACTTATACAACCAGCTAGCAATGCTGCATGTTAGTCATACCAGTTAACAATGTTGGATACTTATACAAACAGCTAGCAATGTTGCATGTTCATCTTAACAGTTAACAATGTTGGATACTTATACAACCAGCTAGGAATGTTGCATGTTAGTCATACCAGTTAACAATGTTGCATACTTATACAACCAGCTAGGAATGTTGCATGTTAGTCATACCAGTTAACAATGTTGGATACTTATACAACCAGCTAGCAATGCTACATGTTAGTCATACCAGTTAACAATGTTGGATACTTATACAACCAGCTAGCAATGTTGCATGTTAGTCATACCAGTTAACAATGTTGGATACTTATACAACCAGCTAGCAATGTTGCATGTTAGTCATACCAGTTAACAATGTTGGATACTTATACAACCAGCTAGCAATGCTACATGTTAGTCATACCAGTTAACAATGTTGGATACTTATACAACCAGCTAGCAATGCTACATGTTAGTCATACCAGTTAACAATGTTGGATACTTATACAACCGGCTAGCAATGCTGCATGTTAGTCATACCAGTTAACAATGTTGGATACTTATACAACCAGCTAGCAATGTTGCATGTTAGTCATACCAGTTAACAATGTTGCATACTTATACAACCAGCTAGGAATGTTGCATGTTAGTCATACCAGTTAACAATGTTGGATACTTATACAACCAGCTAGCAATGCTACATGTTAGTCATACCAGTTAACAATGTTGGATACTTATACAACCAGCTAGCAATGCTACATGTTAGTCATACCAGTTAACAATGTTGGATACTTATACAACCAGCTAGCAATGTTGCATGTTCATCTTAACAGTTAACAATGTTGGATACTTATACAACCAGCTAGCAATGTTGCATGTTAGTCATACCAGTTAACAATGTTGGATACTTATACAACCAGCTAGCAAAGCTGCATGTTAGTCATACCAGTTAACAATGTTGGATACTTATACAACCAGCTAGCAATGTTGCATGTTCATCTTAACAGTTAACAATGTTGGATACTTATACAACCTGCTAGCAATGTTGCATGTTCATCTTAACAGTTAACAATGTTGGATACTTATACAACCAGCTAGCAATGTTGCATGTTCATCTTAACAGTTAACAATGTTGGATACTTATACAACCAGCTAGCAATGTTGCATGCATGTTCATCTTAACAGTTAACAATGTTGGATACTTATACAACCAGCTAGCAATGCTACATGTTAGTCATACCAGTTAACAATGTTGGATACTTATACAACCAGCTAGAAATGTTGCATGTTCATCCTAACAGTTAACAATGTTGGATACTTATACAACCAGCTAGCAATGCTACATGTTAGTCATACCAGTTAACAATGTTGGATACTTATACAACCAGCTAGCAATGCTACATGTTAGTCATACCAGGTAACAATGTTGGATACTTATACAACCAGCTAGCAATGCTACATGTTAGTCATACCAGTTAACAATGTTGGATACTTATACAACCAGCTAGCAATGCTACATGTTAGTCATACCAGTTAACAATGTTGGATACTTATACAACCAGCTAGCAATGTTGCATGTTCATCTTAACAGTTAACAATGTTGGATACTTATACAACCAGCTAGCAATGTTGCATGTTAGTCATACCAGTTAACAATGTTGGATACTTATACAACCAGCTAGCAAAGCTGCATGTTAGTCATACCAGTTAACAATGTTGGATACTTATACAACCAGCTAGCAATGTTGCATGTTCATCTTAACAGTTAACAATGTTGGATACTTATACAACCTGCTAGCAATGTTGCATGTTCATCTTAACAGTTAACAATGTTGGATACTTATACAACCAGCTAGCAATGTTGCATGTTCATCTTAACAGTTAACAATGTTGGATACTTATACAACCAGCTAGCAATGTTGCATGCATGTTCATCTTAACAGTTAACAATGTTGGATACTTATACAACCAGCTAGCAATGCTACATGTTAGTCATACCAGTTAACAATGTTGGATACTTATACAACCAGCTAGAAATGTTGCATGTTCATCCTAACAGTTAACAATGTTGGATACTTATACAACCAGCTAGCAATGCTACATGTTAGTCATACCAGTTAACAATGTTGGATACTTATACAACCAGCTAGCAATGCTACATGTTAGTCATACCAGGTAACAATGTTGGATACTTATACAACCAGCTAGCAATGCTACATGTTAGTCATACCAGGTAACAATGTTGGATACTTATAAAACCAGCTAGCAATGTTGCATGTTCATCTTAACAGTTAACAATGTTGGATACTTATACAACCAGCTAGCAATGCTACATGTTAGTCATACCAGTTAACAATGTTGGATACTTATACAACCAGCTAGCAATGCTACATGTTAGTCATACCAGGTAACAATGTTGGATACTTATAAAACCAGCTAGCAATGTTGCATGTTCATCTTAACAGTTAACAATGTTGGATACTTATACAACCAGCTAGCAATGCTACATGTTAGTCATACCAGGTAACAATGTTGGATACTTATACAACCAGCTAGCAAAGCTGCATGTTAGTCATACCAGTTAACAATGTTGGATACTTATACAACCAGCTAGGAATGTTGCATGTTCATCCTAACAGTTAACAATGTTGGATACTTATACAACCAGCTAGCAATGCTTCATGTTAGTCATACCAGTTAACAATGTTGGATACTTATACAACCAGCTAGCAATGTTGCATGTTCATCTTAACAGTTAACAATGTTGGATACTTATACAACCAGCTAGCAATGCTACATGTTAGTCATACCAGTTAACAATGTTGGATACTTATACAACCAGCTAGCAATGTTGCATGTTCATCTTAACAGTTAACAATGTTGGATACTTATACAACCAGCTAGCAATGCTACATGTTAGTCATACCAGTTAACAATGTTGGATACTTATAAAACCAGCTAGCAATGTTGCATGTTCATCTTAACAGTTAACAATGTTGGATACTTATACAACCAGCTAGCAATGCTACATGTTAGTCATACCAGTTAACAATGTTGGATACTTATAAAACCAGCTAGCAATGTTGCATGTTAGTCATACCAGTTAACAATGTTGGATACTTATAAAACCAGCTAGCAATGTTACATGTTCATCTTAACAGTTAACAATGTTGGATACTTATACAACCAGCTAGCAAAGCTGCATGTTAGTCATACCAGTTAACAATGTTGGATACTTATACAACCAGCTAGCAATGTTGCATGTTCATCTTAACAGTTAACAATGTTGGATACTTATACAACCAGCTAGCAATGTTGCATGTTCATCTTAACAGTTAACAATGTTGGATACTTATACAACCAGCTAGCAATGTTGCATGTTCATCTTAACAGTTAACAATGGTGGATACTTATACAACCAGCTAGCAATGTTGCATGCATGTTCATCTTAACAGTTAACAATGTTGGATACTTATACAACCAGCTAGCAATGCTACATGTTAGTCATACCAGTTAACAATGTTGGATACTTATACAACCAGCTAGCAATGCTACATGTTAGTCATACCAGTTAACAATGTTGGATACTTATAAAACCAGCTAGCAATGTTGCATGTTCATCTTAACAGTTAACAATGTTGGATACTTATACAACCAGCTAGCAATGTTGCATGTTCATCCTAACAGTTAACAATGTTGGATACTTATACAACCAGCTAGCAATGCTACATGTTAGTCATACCAGTTAACAATGTTGGATACTTATACAACCAGCTAGCAATGCTACATGTTAGTCATACCAGGTAACAATGTTGGATACTTATACAACCAGCTAGCAATGCTACATGTTAGTCACACCAGGTAACAATGTTGGATACTTATAAAACCAGCTAGCAATGTTGCATGTTCATCTTAACAGTTAACAATGTTGGATACTTATACAACCAGCTAGCAAAGCTGCATGTTAGTCATACCAGTTAACAATGTTGGATACTTATACAACCAGCTAGGAATGTTGCATGTTCATCCTAACAGTTAACAATGTTGGATACTTATACAACCAGCTAGCAATGTTGCATGTTCATCTTAACAGTTAACAATGTTGGATACTTATACAACCAGCTAGCAATGTTGCATGTTAGTCATACCAGTTAACAATGTTGGATACTTATACAACCAGCTAGGAATGTTGCATGTTAGTCATACCAGTTAACAATGTTGGATACTTATACAACCAGCTAGCAATGTTGCCTGTTCATCTTAACAGTTAACAATGTTGGATACTTATACAACCAGCTAGCAATGTTGCATGTTAGTCATACCAGTTAACAATGTTGGATACTTATACAACCAGCTAGCAATGCTGCATGTTAGTCATACCAGTTAATAATGTTGGATACTTATACAACCAGCTAGGAATGTTGCATGTTCATCCTAACAGTTAACAATGTTGGATACTTATACAACCAGCTAGCAATGTTGCATGTTAGTCATACCAGTTAACAATGTTGGATACTTATACAACCAGCTAGCAATGCTGCATGTTAGTCATACCAGTTAACAATGTTGGATACTTATACAACCAGCTAGGAATGTTGCATGTTCATCCTAACAGTTAACAATGTTGGATACTTATACAACCAGCTAGCAATGTTGCATGTTCATCCTAACAGTTAACAATGTTGGATACTTATACAACCAGCTAGCAATGTTGCATGTTCATCCTAACAGTTAACAATGTTGGATACTTATGCAACCAGCTAGCAATGTTGCATGTTCATCCTAACAGTTAACAATGTTGGATACTTATACAACCAGCTAGCGATGCTGCATGTTAAAAATCAGCTGCTGGCAATTTGGAAGCAGACTGCCTTGTGTTGATGTTGATGGTACGAGGCATTGGCCATTCAGAAAGCAATGGCAAAGTACTGAACTAACACTGCCCAGTCAATCACAAACAGAAAATTAATGCTAGGATTGATAGCAATGTCCTGTAAAGGGCATGCAACTAACTTTCAACATTTCCTGGTAGCCAATTTGGGCTGGATCGACCTGGGAGTTAAGGTCAATTTAATAATATCTCTGCCTGGATGGGGATCCAAACACAATACTACCAGGCCCGCAGGCCAGCATGCTAGCCACTGCACCATGGTGGCTTCCTGTCAGTATGGTACTGAACACATTACCTCTCATGAGGTGTTCAGTCTCCAACAACAAAGCACCATATACCAACATACTTTAACGGCGTGGCAATGGGGGATGCACTGTTCTGAATAATGAACATATAATAATATTACTGTTTTAAAAAATCAATCGGCCGAAAACCTGACTATGGACTGTTGGGGTACAATAGTGGAAGCACCAACACCCAGTGGAGATCAGCATGGCTGAATGGTTCAGAGCAATTACTTCTAAACTTCCGGTGTGCTGATGCTGAGGTAGCAGGTTCAACACCTACACTGGTCATTTGATCTAATCTTCAACCTTGACTTGGAACATCAATTACAAGTACCTATGAAGTTGGAGTGAGTTCACCTGATAGGCAGGGGACAAAAATCAGTCCAATGCACTAGAAATAGTAGTACATGTACGAATAACGCTTGAGTTGAAAATGAGTGAGAAAAAACAAACAACAAACAATACTCAGTGTGGATAACTACCGCACTATTTCATGGGGCTAGTGATCTCATTATGATTATGTTTTCTGAGAATTTTATAAATATTTTTGTATGTTCACCCCTCACCAAGTGGGTTGTCCTGTACATAACTTACATGAGTCATTATCATCAAGTGACCTGCCAGCTGGCGTAGGCGTTCATGGCTCTCCACTGATCGCGGTCTGTGGTGTTCTGGATCAACTCTGCTGATGATATTCCTTCATGCCACTGTCTATCCAGTATCATTTCGCTTGGTCTGCCTCTGCCTCTCTTCCCCTTGATTTTTTTTCAGTTGTCATGGCATTCTCCAATGCCTCTCTTCTTAGCACCTGACCAAAGAAAGCTGTTTGCCTCTTTCTTATTGTTGTATATAATATTCTAGTTTCATTAGCCTCTTTCAGACAGTCGTTGTAAGTAATTATTGTAGTTCAAGGAATTGCAACATTCGTCTCAGGAACCACATCTCTGTTGCTTCAAAGTATATCGCAGTCTTATATCAGATCTTATATTAGTCAGTCAGTTTTATATCCGAACTTGGTCAGTCAGTTTTATTTATATCAGAACTTATATCAGTCATTCAAAACAATATTTACCCATAGTGAATTTGAATAACAAAGACACAAACAATAGACTGCAGGACTTATTGCCTGGGATATTTCGCTGCATCTCGTCAGGTACATACTGCAGAAATCACACAGCATAAATTAAAGTAAGTAGATAAATCCTTCAAGCTGAAATATACACATATTTACACAGTAATTTCAAAAGTCTACCACGGTAACTTTAAACTGACTATCATGTCTTTCTGTTTCTACAAAACTGGCTTCTGCTGATTAATGGCTATTGCTTCTGCGACCTTTAACAGTGACCAATTTGTGTGTTAAACAATATGCAAAACTCATTGTCCCTATCAACCATGTGTCCAGTTTCCAAAATGTTCTGACCAGTTTATGATGTAGAATGTTTGTGGTGTGTTGGCTTGGTCAGGTTCCCGGTGTCTTTGTGTCAATCCAACTCGGCATGGGTTCGACCACCCTATTGTTTATCTGCCTCTCTGTTCTGCTGATGTAGGTAAATTGATAAATATATCTGGATTTAGTGTACACAGGGACATAGGTACAGAGGGAACCTGTCCATGTGTACGCTAAATCCAATTGTATTTATCAATTTACATGCAACTGTTAGTCTACCTACATAGGCAGAACAGAGAGGCAGTGAAACAGGGGGGTCGAACACATACCCAATTAGATTGACAGAATAACACACAAAGATATGAGGAACCTGACCAAGCCGACACACTACAAACCTTCATCGAATGGACGGCACATTTTGCAAAATGGACATGTAGTTGAAAAGGACAATGCATTTCATGTGGTGTTTAACACACAAAATGGTAACTTGTTAAAAGTCGCAGAAGCAATCACCATTAATCAGCAGAAGCCAGTTTTGTGCAAACAGAAAGTCATAATAGTGATTAAAATTACCATGGTAGACAATTGAAATTACCTTGCGAATGTGTATATTTCAGCTTGAAAGATTTATCTAATTACTTAAATTTATGTTGTGTGATTTCTGAAAAGATGCAGCGAAATATTCCAGGCATAAATTGTGCAATCTATTGTTTGAGGCTTCATTACATTAGTCAGTCAGTTATATACCAGAACCTATATCAGCCTTTCAAAATCTCTCTCTATCATAAGCCAGATATTCTGCTTCGACTGCTGTCACGTGTATATTATTTATCACATCTTGAATCCATCTATACTGTGGTTCTACCTACGTTTTGGTCTGCCTCTTGTCTACCTCCTAGGTACACTTCTCTCCACAGTTATCCTTTCTTGGCTTTCATGTCTCCTTAACTGTCCAACATATTTCATTGTCCCCATTTTATTTGCCTTGAAAACCTTGATTTCCTCTGAGTCAGCACGTGCAGGAATTGAGATTACCAAGAGAAACAACATCAGTTTTCTGGTAGCATTGCTGGTAGTTTTGTGGATCATCACCATCATGAACCAGGCAGATAAGCGTGGGTGGACACGGTTCAACATCTCATATGATCACCAGAGTCGTGGGTCAAGCATGTGTTCTTGTCCCAATCATACCATGTGGTCAAGTCGTCAAGGTATTTATCTCTTCACCTTCCCCCTGCTCTGTTCCCATCCAATTTGTGAGCTGTCACTAAGATTTCGAGTTTCTTTCTCCTCATAATATGCCCAAAAAGTCTTGGCAGCACAAGTCTAATTTCTCTAATCAGTCTACAGGTTTTATTTGTTTTTTAAAATCTATCTCAATTGACTTCCGGTTGCCAACATGGCGGTCAGGCATTGAAATGTAGGGGCCTGTGGCGTGTTTATGCTTGTGGCTACGGTTTGCAATCGCATTTTCCTCATGTTGGACTGGTAGTACATGGTTCCGTCGCCCTGCTAGAGAGTGAGTGCGCGGGCAACACCGTGAGCTGTGAAATTCGCGTGGAATGCTTTTACATCTGTCCTGTACAGTGACCTTCATGTTCGGAATAATGGCTACCGGCGGTTGCTGAATTGACTGATTTGCCCTTTTGGTTCACGAGTGCATTTTTCGGGATACTCCTGGGAGTCGGCACTGAAGCTGCGGAGTTCATGCTTTGTGCGACACTTTCGGTGGATCGCCCTGTGGTAAGAGACCGAGCCATGTGAGAAAACCTGGGTCAATGAGGTCTTTCTGGTGACTGCCAAGTCCATCGACGATAAACTGTGGTATTCGTGGATGCAATTTGTGTTGGCATTCTGACGACGGCATTATGCACAGTGTATCTGTGCGGGCTTGTTGGATTGCCGAGACTCCTGCTATTCCAATTTTCACATTGGACAGTGGGGAGCATTTTGTGTGATATTCGCTGGCATGGGAATGGAGCATAATGGGGACAACCCGTTGCCATGAAGTTGGAACCTCGACTAACTAACAAAACTATCTCAATTATTTTTCTGTCCATTCATGGTACAGTTTGCACTGTCCCCAGTAACCACATTTCCACCTCCATTAGACGTTTCTTAGCTGTTCTGTATATTATACATGATTCACAAGCACGCAACAGGTTGTGGGTAGATATACAGATTTAGCCTGAACAGCAACTACTGAAATTAATCTGAGCAATTTGCTACTGCTAATAGATTTGTTAACATGCACAACTTAAAGAAGAGATTATAATAATGTTTAAAATGTGCTACTGTTAGACGAATAGATATGGCGAGTATCAGTGAAGTTGTATTAAGCTTAACTCTGACATGACATGTGACATCAATCAAAGCTTCACTTTGGCATGATATGTGATGCAAATTAATGCTTAACTCTGACATGACATGATGTCAACCAAGGCTTAACTCTGATATGACATATGATGCAAACCAAGGCTTAATTCTGACATGACATAGGATGCCAACCAATGCTTATCTCTGACATGACATATGATGTCAACAAAGGCTCATCTCTGATGCTTAACTCTGACATGACATAGGATGCCAACCAAGGCTTAACTCTGACATGACATATGATGTCAACAAAGGCTTAACTCTGATATGACATATGATGCAAACCAAGGCTTAATTCTGACATGACATATGATGTCAACAAAGGCTTAACTCTGACATGACATATGATGTTAACAAAGGCTTATCTCTGATGCTTAACTCTGAAATGACATATGATGTCTACCAGGGCTTAACTCTGACATGACATATGATGTCTACCAAGGCTTAACTCTGACATGACATATGATGTCTACCAAGGCTTAACTCTGACATGACATATGATGTCTACCAAGGCTTAACTCTGACATGACATGATGTCTACCAAGGCTTAACTCTGACATGACATATGATGTCTACCAAGGCTTAACTCTGACATGATATATGATGTCTACCAAGGCTTAATTCTGACATGACATAGGATGCCAACCAATGCTTATTTCTGACATGACATATGATGTCAACAAAGGCTTATCTCTGATGCTTAACTCTGACATGACATATGATGCCAACAAAGGCTTAACTCTGACATGACATATGCTGTCAACAAAGGCTTAACTCTGACATGACATATGATGCCAACAAAGGCTTAACTCTGATATGACATATGATGTCAACAAAGGCTTAACTCTGACATGACATAGGATGCCAACCAAGGCTTAACTCTGACATGACATATGATGTCAACAAAGGCTTAACTCTGACATGACATATGATGTCAACAAAGGCTTATCTCTGATGCTTAACTCTGACATGACATAGGATGCCAACCAAGGCTTAACTCTGACATGACATATGATGCCAACCAATGCTTATTTCTGACATGACATATGATGCCAACAAAGGCTTATCTCTGATGCTTAACTCTGACATGACATATGATGTCAACAAAGACATAACTCTGAAGCTTAACTCTGACATGACATATGATGCCAACAAAGGCTTAACTCTGACATGACATATGTTGTCAACAAAGGCTTAACTCTGACATGACATATGATGCCAACAAAGACTTAACTCTGATATGACATATGATGTCAACAAAGGCTTAACTCTGACATAACGTAGGATGCCAACCAAGGCTTAACTCTGACATGACATATGATGTCAACAAAGGCTTAACTCTGATATGACATATGATGCAAACCAAGGCTTAATTCTGACATGACATAGGATGCCAACCAATGCTTATCTCTGACATGACATATGATGTCAACAAAGGCTTATCTCTGACATGACATATGATGTCAACAAAGGCTTAACTCTGACATGACATATGATGTCAACAAAGGCTTAACTCTGACATGACATATGATGTCAACAAAGGCTTATCTCTGACATGACATATGATGTCAACAAAAGCTTAACTCTGACATGACATAGGATGCCAACCAAGGCTTAACTCTGACATGACATATGATGTCAACAAAGGCTTAACTCTGACATGACATATGATGCAAACCAAGGCTTAATTCTGACATGACATAGGATGCTAACCAATGCTTATCTCTGACATGACATATGATGTCAACAAAGGCTTATCTCTGATGCTTAACTCTGACATGACATGATGTCAACCAAGGCTTAACTCTGATATGACATATGATGCAAACCAAGGCTTAATTCTGACATGACATAGGATGCCAACCAATGCTTATCTCTGACATGACATATGATGTCAACAAAGGCTCATCTCTGATGCTTAACTCTGACATGACATAGGATGCC
The DNA here is from genome assembly GCA_014155875.1 of Cepaea nemoralis. Classification (NCBI taxonomy): domain Eukaryota; kingdom Metazoa; phylum Mollusca; class Gastropoda; order Stylommatophora; family Helicidae; genus Cepaea; species Cepaea nemoralis. Next base: position 632,019 of record JACEFZ010010233.1, on the reverse strand, counting down.
AACCAAGGCTTAACTCTGACATGACATATGATGTCAACAAAGGCTTAACTCTGACATGACATATGTTGTTAACAAAGGCTTATCTCTGATGCTTAACTCTGATATGACATATGATGTCTACCAGGGCTTAACTCTGACATGACATATGATGTCTACCAAGGCTTAACTCTGACATGACATATGATGTCTACCAAGGGTTAACTCTGACATGACATATGATGTCTACCAAGGCTTAACTCTGACATGACATATGATGTCTACCAAGGCTTAACTCTGACATGACATATGATGTCTACCAAGGCTTAACTCTGACATGACATATGCTGTCTACCAAGGCTTAATTCTGACATGACATAGGATGCCAACCAATGCTTATTTCTGACATGACATATGATGTCAACAAAGGCTTATCTCTGATGCTTAACTCTGACATGACATATGATGTCAACAAAGACTTAACTCTGACATGACATATGATGCCAACAAAGGCTTAACTCTGACATGACATATGCTGTCAACAAAGGCTTAACTCTGACATGACATATGATGCCAACAAAGGCTTAACTCTGATATGACATATGATGTCAACAAAGGCTTAACTCTGACATGACATAGATGCCAACCAAGGCTTAACTCTGACATGACATATGATGTCAACAAAGGCTTAACTCTGACATGACATATGATTCAACAAAGGCTTATCTCTGATGCTTAACTCTGACATGACATAGGATGCCAACCAAGGCTTAACTCTGACATGACATATGATGCCAACCAATGCTTATTTCTGACATGACATATGATGTCAACAAAGGCTTATCTCTGATGCTTAACTCTGACATGACATATGATGTCAACAAAGACATAACTCTGAAGCTTAACTCTGACATGACATATGATGCCAACAAAGGCTTAACTCTGACATGACATATGTTGTCAACAAAGGCTTAACTCTGACATGACATATGATGCCAACAAAGACTTAACTCTGATATGACATATGATGTCAACAAAGGCTTAACTCTGACATGACCTAGGATGCCAACCAAGGCTTAACTCTGACATGACATATGATGTCAACAAAGGCTTAACTCTGATATGACATATGATGCAAACCAAGGCTTAATTCTGACATGACATAGGATGCCAACCAATGCTTATCTCTGACATGACATATGATGTCAACAAAAGCTTATCTCTGACATGACATATGATGTCAACAAAGGCTTAACTCTGACATGACATATGATGTCAACAAAGGCTTAACTCTGACATGGCATATGATGTCAACAAAGGCTTATCTCTGACATGACATATGATGTCAACAAAGGCTTAACTCTGACATGACATAGGATGCCAACCAAGGCTTAACTCTGACATGACATATGATGTCAACAAAGGCTTAACTCTGACATGACATATGATGCAAACCAAGGCTTAATTCTGACATGACATAAGATGCCAACCAATGCTTATCTCTGACATGACATATGATGTCAACAAAGGCTTATCTCTGATGCTTAACTCTGACATGACATAAGAAGTCTACCAAGGCTTAACTCTGATATGACATATGATGCAAACCAAGGCTTAATTCTGACATGACATAGGATGCCAACCAATGCTTATCTCTGACATGACATATGATGTCAACAAAGGCTTATCTCTGATGCTTAACTCTGACATGACATATGATGTCTACCAAGGCTTAACTCTGACATGACATATGATGTCTACCAAGGCTTAACTCTGACATGACATATGATGTCTACCAAGGCTTAACTCTGACATGACATATGATGTCTACCAAGGCTTAACTCTGACATGACATATGATGTCTACCAAGGCTTAACTCTGACATGACATATGATGTCTACCAAGGCTTATCTCTGACATGACATATGATGCAAACCAAGGCTTATTTCTGACATGACATATGATGTCAACAAAGGCTTATCTCTGATGCTTAACTCTGACATGACATATGATGTCAACAAAGGCTTATCTCTGATGCTTAACTCTGACATGACATATGATGTCAACAAAGACTTAACTCTGAAGCTTAACTCTGACATGAGATAGGATGCCAACCAATGCTTATCTCTGACATGACATATGATGTCAACAAAGGCTTATCTCTGATGCTTAACTCTGACATGACATAGGATGCCAACCAAGGCTTAACTCTGACATGACATATGATGCCTATCAAGGCTTAACTGTGACATGACATATGATGTCAACAAAGGCTTAATTCTGACATGACATATGATGTCAACAAAGGCTTAACTCTGACATGACATATGATGTCAACAAAGGCTTAACTCTGACATGACATATGATGCCTACCAAGGCTTAACTCTGACATGACATATGATGTCAACAAAGGCTTAACTCTGACATGACATATGATGCCTACCAAGGCTTAACTCTGACATGACATATGATGTCAACAAAGGCTTAACTCTGACATGACATATGATGTCAACAAAGGCTTATCTCTGACATGACATATGATGTCAACAAAGGCTTAACTCTGACATGACATATGATTCAACAAAGGCTTATCTCTGATGCTTATCTCTGACATGACATATGATGTCAACAAAGGCTTAACTTTGACATGACATATGATGCAAACCAAGACTTAAATTTCATTGAGCTATACTGGAACCAAAAGTTTGAAACGATTTTTGAAATCTGTAAAAACTAAATTACATATTCATACAAATGTTCTCTTCTAAGATAATATTACTATGATGTTTAGTGTTAATGTAAATTGTGTAAATTAAAAATAAATACAGAATTAAAATGATATAAAATTCACATAAGCTTAGCCAACACTACTGAACTCATGAAATATCTTTTGTGGACATATCCACCAATTTCCCAGAATGCTTGAATCTGAACAGAATACTAGAATATTCGTCAGCTTTCTAAGGTGACATATGATATCAAGCAATACTTAAGACATGTGAAGATTTGTCATCTGAGATGTCATCACATCTAAATTCTTCTCTGTGCTGGATGTTTCTCGACACTTGTCGGTCAACTCCTGCTTGAGATACCTGCAAGTGGTGGCCAGATCTTCGGCAGACAAAGATCTGGTTAATCTCACGTCCGCATACGGTTTCATAGGAGAGGTTGTGTTTGACTTGGATTCTGATGGCTGTTGGCAATTTGACAGCTTAATGGATAATACGTCCACACTAGGTTCTAGTGATGAAGACGAAGACAATGACACAGAAGTTTCAAATGAACTTGTGCAGGAGTTAAAATAGCTAGGTCCAAAGTCTGACTCCTGCAAAGATGTGCAGAGTCTGTTTGGAATTTTGTACGGGCATCGAGATCGGCGATACAGGTATCTGTCCTTGTGTATACGTGACATCTGAGGACCTGACCGCCGCGGTGAAGCCTCCTGAAGAACATTCGGAGCACGGTAATCCATCTGCCTGAATAAATCGGACCTCAGCAGCGGTTTAGTAAACACAACACTGGAAGATTGACTTGACAATGGAACTGTATTACTAAGCCCTGTAACAAAATCAGTATTCATCTGTATAATACGGTAACCATTAGGATGACTCAGAGCTGTCAGATTGGGTGAACTCTTACTTTTGGAGTGAAGTCGATTATGAAAGGAGACCTGGCTTCGTGTCTCCGACAGATATTCCTTTCTGCTGTTGGTGATGGTGCTGAGCATGCCCAGCTCATCAAGAGCACTGTCAATGTCCATCACATCAGCACGGTTCTTGCCTGCATCCCCCACAACCAGTTTATCACAACCACCCTCAGACATGGTTAATATGTATTCACCTGAGCCCGAAATACCGGAAGCCGATCCACCGACAGGCATTCGCAAAGATTTGCCTCCTAATTCACGACCCTGCAAGGCATGAAAAGTCCAAGAGCATTCCTCACTTCTTACATTATTATCACCGATGGAAGGGTTATTTGCAGAAGTGAACATTCTGTTTGCCGCCTGACCAGGACCCATTTCAACCTCATCTGATATGTCATTTCCTGGCAAGGAATTCCAGCCCACCTGATCAACGGGACAACTGTTCTGCTGGCTGCCACGATTCCCACTGTCTAAAGAAAGGGTTAGACCAACTGTGGTCGCTGAGCTTGCATGAACTTGCATCAGAAATGAGTGACTAGCTTCCGTGGACAAGCTGGATAGTGTTGCCACACCATGTCCTTGAAGCTGCTGATCCTGCATTTCCTGCGAGTCCGCTCCGGAAGGTAATTGTGGTTCACAACAGAAACAACCTCGATCTTCTGCTAGCATATACCTTCAGAGAAATAAATAAAAACAGTGATGTGTTGTAGTCAACTATATCATATACACAAGAGGCCAGCATGGCTGAATGGTTACGAACACACATTCTTAAACATGCAGTGTGCTGATACTGAGGTAAGGGGTTCAACCCCTACACCGGGCAGCTGAACTAAAATACTGACTTCTCGTCCTTGACGAGAAGACACGTAAAATTAAAAGAAAATCTTAAGCCAGAGTGGGTTCACCTGATGGCGAGGGACACTGGTAATAGGGAAAGCTAATTCACACACAAAATTTAGTCCAGTGCTACTAGAAATAGTGTGTATTGACTACGCCTGAGTTCAAAGCGAGCAAGCGAGCACAAAAAATAATACAAAATACACAAAACCAAATAAAATAGAGATCACATTTTCATTTTTAATAAATTTTACCAAAACAGAACTGTATTTTCGGGAGGATGTCTACATAACTAGTGCCAACCAGGCACATCGGGCATACAGTGCTAGACCCATATTTCTATAGACCAATCAGCACTTGGTCGGTGATGTGGTCAAAACATCCTGGCCGCCTTTTCTTCCCAAGACATTCTTAGTACTCATTTATGGCTGGGTCAACCTGGCAGCCTGGGTCAATTACATTAAAATCTGCGGATTGAACCCATGACCACCAGATCAGCAGGCCAGTACTGGTCACTACACCAGATCAGCACTGGTCACTACACCAGATCAGCAGGCCAGTACTGGTCACTACACCAGATCAGCAGGTCAGTACTGGTCACTACACCAGATCAGCAGGCCAGTACTGGTCACTACACTACTGCTGCTTCCCTACCTAAAGTTCTGTAAGCAAAATTATTTGCAGCCGATAGAACGTGCTGAATTTACCTGGGGAGGTAAATCATTTCTCCTGCTCTATGATGAAAGTCATCTATGTCCTGGCATACACCATCATAAATTAGGTAGTTTAGAGAATGGAATAGTCTTGGAAAGGAGGAGTAAGAGAATCTTGTAGTACAGAACAAGAAGAAACCCAACATTTCTCCTGCTCTATGCTGGAAGTCTTCTATGTCCTGGCATACACATCAACAGAAATTAAGTGATTTAGAAAATGGAATAGTCTTGGACAGTATGAGAATCTTGTAGTACAGAACAGACTGAGAATCTGTTGCTCATGTGCATCTTTTGCTAAATGCCTTTTATATGTTGACAATTAAACTATCTTTGTTAACATATATTTTGGTTCCAAATGTTACTGTATGTATCCGGGGCGCAGTGTTGGGGTGAGCACCCAACATTGCTTAAATACCCCAATGGCTCGTGAATACATAACCTATGCAGCAAAAGTCCAACTCCTGGCCTTCACGTGGCGGAACTGTTTCTACTAACAGGAGAAGGGGTGACAGAGAGTATCTGGCACCGGAAAATAACCAGTGTGCTCTAGATGTGTATACACATACATTCATGTGCAGACACGTGTGTGCGTGTGTACACATCTAAACTCAAGTGAGACCACAGTCTGCTCTAGCAAAGGAAAGGTGCTGAAGACGGAGGCAACCAGCCAGGAGGCGCACCACAGAAATCAGGATGCCACGCAATTACGCAAAATGGAATATGTCGACTGCTGCTAAAAGTTATGATGCTCGCCCTGCTTTGGACCCCCAGGCAGGTGCAGTGCCGGGCCCTATGTCTCAAAAGGGTCCAACCCCAACTACTGGAGGTCCTTCTCAGATGTCCTGTGGAGTCAGGGGACATGAGAATAGAACGGCTGGCCATACTAAACAAAGACTTAAAATAATGCACTGGAATGTGGAGGGAGTCAGCAACAACAAAAATAGAATTAGAAAACATCCTGGACCAAGAAAAAGTAAGCATATGTTTCTTGCAAGAAACTCACCTCAATGAAAATATAGCCTTCAAAATCAGAGGCTACCAGTGTTACTGATCTGACCGAAAGGACAGGCGAAAAGGTGGGATACTTAACCTTGTAAAAAATAACATTACTGCTTCCGAAATCGAAGTCTATATGGAAGGGGCTGAGTATCAGACACTTAAACTTAAAACAGGCTATACAGACCTACATCTGATCAATTACTACTGTCCAAGTGACCGCCCACAGGCACTGGACACACTACCATTAACAGAAAAAATGATTGTGTGTGGCGATTTCAACAGCCACTCGCAGAGTTGGGGCTATGATCACATGGACCAGAGAGGAGAGAGACTGGAAGACTGGCAAGATGAGAATAGTTTCATCTAGGTTAACAAGCCGTCCGACCCACATACTTTCTACTCGAGATCATGGCACTCTACAACTACACCTGACCTGGCTTTTCATTCATCAGACCTGGAGTGGAACATTACACGAATTGTTGGAAAACAACTTGGTGGCAGCGACCATCGGCCAGTCTTTCTAACTGTAAAAAATGAGCTTGTAAGTGAAAGCAGCACCCTCTCGAGGTGGAACTATAAGAAAGCAGACTGGGCAATGTACAAGAATCGCACCAGCATACTGGTTAGAAACCTGAACACTGAGAAAGACATAAATAAAGTAGTTGAAGAGTTTGGGAAATGCATACTACAGGCAGCACGAGAAACAGTACCAAGAGGAGCCCGTAAACAATATAAACCCTACTGGAGTAGTGAACTGGAACAGTTGCATAATGATGTGGAAGGTGTAGAAAGCAAGCAGAGGCCACACCCAGCCAAGAGCACCACAATAAATTCCAGCATGCAAAAGCCAAATTTCAAAGGGCCAAGCTGCAGGCTAGACGGAAAAGCTGGCAGGAAAAAACAGAGTCTCTGAACTTTGAAAGAGACACAAGGAAATTGTGGAAGCTAATAAAACAACTTAACGATGAGGGCACAGGGAGAAACTCAAAAATTGCACTACATAAAGATGGAAACATCTTAACAAGAAAGCAAGCAGCTGACCATTTTGCGGACTCATTCGCACAAGATAACAATATCAAAATTAGTCCAGAGAAACAACAAGAGATTCGAGAGAAACTGCAACATACAGGACAGAAGGAAATAGTACATGAGGTTCTGGAGGCACCCATCACAATCAGCGAACTGGAGCTAGCCATATCAAAACTGAAAATGAGAAAGTCACCAGGAGCTGATGGTATCTCCAATGAAATGATCAGGAACCTAGGAACAGAGGCCAAAGCAAAGCTGTTGCAGATCTTCAATAACAGTTGGACCTTAGGCAGTGTTCCACAAGCCTGGAGAGAAGCAATCATGATACCCCTCCTAAAATCAGGGAAAGATAGTTCCATTGCCTCTAGCTACAGACCAATTAGCCTCACCAGCTGTCTCTGCAAAACACTGGAGCACATCATCAATCACAGACTGCAGTGGTACATTGAAAGTAAAAACATCCTTGTGCCACAGCAGGCTGGCTTTAGGCAGTGCTACTCTACGGAAGATCAGACAACCTACCTCTCTCAAGAAATTGAGGATGCATTCCAAGAGAAGAAGCTGGTGCTTGCGGCATGGATAGATTTGAAGAAACCTTTGACAAAGTCTGGAAAGAAGGTCTGATGAATAAACTGAGAAACTGCAAAGCAATGGAAGGATGTACAAATGGGTGAAAGCATACTTGCACAACAGAAGAGCCAGAGTACAGATAGACGGACTAAAGAGCAAGAAAGTACTACTGCGTCACGGTGTTCCCCAGGGCGGAGTCTTGTCCCCCACACTTTTTCTAATCTTCATCAATGATCTCGTTGCTAATCTACCGCATGGAATTAAATCAGCAATGTACGCCGATGACCTGGTTCTATGGAGCACAAATGAACATGCATCAGTGGCCACCAGATTACTACAAAGAGCTGTAGATACATTTGTTGCATGGGCAAATAGATGGTGTGTCAGCATAAACAATGACAAGTGCAGCACCACCCTATTTACCCTCTCTCCAAAACAAAAGGCAGGGACCATCCAGATAAATGGAACACCCCTAAGAGAAGATAAAGAACCAACATACCTTGGAGTAACATTTGATGGCAGGCTGACATGGAGAAAGCACATCAACAAAGCAGTAGCAAAAGCCAGAAGGAAAATAGCCATCCTGAGAAAGCTAAGTGGAACCACATGGGGAGCCAGTGGGAAAATACTTAGCAAAGTTTATCAACAGAGCATACGACCACACCTGGAATACGGGTCAACTGCGTGGTGTTCGGCATCAAAAACCACACTACAAGAGCTGGACAAAGTGCAAAATCAAGCACTTAAGAGTCACCACAGGAGGGATGAGATCAACCCCTATAGTGGAAATGGAGAAGATGGGGAGGACACAAGCACTGAGTGAGCGCAGAGATACGAAAACGCTAATACAATCAGAAAAGTTCCTCAGCTTGCCAGGCCACCCTATGAAGAACAGATTTGAAAACCTAGCTATGGGGCGGTTGAAAAGAAGTAGTTTTATCCACCAGGCCAAACGACTCTGCAGAGAAACCACCGATCTGCCCACAGTTGGTATCCCCCTAACAACTATTCCAGAGCGAACTCCATGGAAAGATGAGCATAGACTATCATTACAAATCCAGACAAAAGTGAGAGGAATATTTGACAAGGAAGAACAGAACAGTGTGCAGCGCAGAACAGCCACTCTCAGCTTCCTTGATGAAGAATACCCACAGGACCTCTGGATCCGAGTCTACACAGATGGGTCAGCACAAAATGCTGTTCGAAATGGAGGAGCGGGAGTGTACATAGAATACCCAAATAATACTAGGGACACAGCTAGAGTACCGACAGGAAAGTACTGCCATAACTACGATGCTGAAATTGAGGCAATCAAGATAGCAACAGAGAAATTACTAAATACCAGCAATGGTACACAACCTGTGGTGCTATTGACAGATGCAAAATCAGTACTTGAGGTGCTCCTGTCTAGGAAATTGCCAGTACTAAGGACACTACTTTCTGAACTTAGCAGTCAGCATAAGGTCACCATACAGTGGATACCATCCCACTGTGGAGTACCCGGAAACGACAGAGCTGATCAACTGGCTAAGGAAGGAGCCAAAGAAGAACAGCCTGATGTGCCCGTTACATACCACCGAAAGAAAAGAATGATCAAATCAGTCAGAAAGCCACCAAAACCTGCTCAAGATGACTACCACGTTATGGATAGACCAGAACAAGTAATTATTCTGCGCCTCAGAACAGGGCACAATAGATTACGCAACCACATGTATACAAAATTCAAGATTGGTGAAACAGCCATGTGCACATGTGGATTGGCGTCGCAGACAGCAGAGCACATACTCCAAGACTGCCCAAAATATAACATATCTAGGCAAACCTTCTGGCCTAGAGAGACGACAGTGGAAGATAAACTCTATGGACCGCTGTGTGAACTGAAAAAGACAGTTCAATTCATACAAGAGACAGCATTGCAGTTATAGACATATTTCAAGCGAACGAAAGAAGAAGAAGAACAAATATTTTACTGTAAAAACTTCATAATGGTTTAAAAGGCAAGGAGATTGGCTTTATTTCACCAGCTTTTATCCCATATGGCATTGTCTCTTTCCGCAGGGCAGCCTACCAAAGGCGTCACACAAAGCACAAACCTAATAGTCCCAGCAACAACGCACATGAGTCTCTGAGAAAATTGCATTCATAAACCAAACAACACAGCCTGGAATTGAACCCGAAACCTTCAGAGCGGGAAGGCGGCTTAACCACTACACTACGGAGACCCTTACCATAAAAAACTTTAGTTGTAAAATCCAGACAATCCTGAACCCATCATAAGAAAAATAAAGAGGAATAGTTCAGGCTTACCAAGAAGGAAGAAGCTCCTCTCCTAGAAGAAGTATGTTGTGAAATGGAGAAAACTGGGGAGTTTTGATCACAGCAGACAGTACCTTCTTTCATCTAGGAAAATCTACAGAATCGGCACATGGAATGCTAAAGCTATGTAAATTGGGAAAGATAGAGTAACTAGTAGGGCAAGTGAAATAATATAAGACTGGCATTTTGGGATTATGGTAATAATATAATTATAAATTTTGTTGCGTATCCCTTACGGGACGTTGCAGTCAACACCAGCATTTTCAGCTGCTGTTGATGTACTAGGCAAGTGTTACGTTCAGTAGTTTGCCATTGCTTTCTGAACGACCGGTCTCTATACCTTTTTCGAAAAAACCAGCACCGCCGTGTTTCGAACCCGGGTATACGGGCTCACAAACCGCGTTCGCAAGCCCTTCAGCCACAGAGACCGGTTTGGTATTATGGACCGATTATGGTAAACAAGATGGAATTGAGCAGGAAAAAAACGTTATTAGCTCAGGTGAAACAGTGCTGTTCTCTGGGCATACAGAGTAAAATGCCATTCAAAGTGATGGAGTGGCCCTAATTCCTTCTACAGTGGCAGAGAAAGCACTAACAGAGTGGGTAGCAGTGAGTTATAGAATGTTAACAGAAACTGTTAGAACCACAAACAAGAGACTAAACATAAATGTGATCCAGTGTTACACACCAACAAATTATAAGGATGAATCAGATTAGGAGAAATTTTACAAGAGACATTAAAGTATTACATCTTCTTCTTCTTCAGCATTCCGAACCATTGAGGTTCTTTGCTGCAGATACAATCTGTTTCCATTCGTCTCTCTGGTTGACCTTCTCTTGCCAGTCGCTGATTCCAAGTGCTTGTAGGTCTGTATATATATCTCCACCGTCTTCTTGGTCTACCCGGGGTCTGCGGTCATTTATTTCCTGAGTGTAAGTGAGTTTTGTTTCCCTATTATCTTCCATTCTTTCTATATGCCCCAGCCATTGCAGTCTATTAGCCTTCATGATACCAGTGATTAGCAGGGACTTAGATCATAAATGTCTTTGTTATTTATTCTTTTCCACTCTCCACTTTGTGTATCCCTAATGGGTCCAAACATGCATCTTAAAACTTTGTTCTCAAAGCTTTGTAACAAGGCTTCGTCTCCTTTCGTTGTACTCTAGGTTTCACAACTGGTCTGCTTACATGTATTACATGTGATCAATAAATTGGCAATATTAACATTCTGATTGGCAACCTTAATGCCACAGAAATCATCCATCATGTGAGTAATGAGACATCTTCACAATGAAGGTGGGTTGCAGTGGATCTCCAACACATTCTGTCTTCCACCCTGGTTTTACATTTTGACAGACTACTTTTAATCCATCTTTTAATGCTATCTTCCAAATTATATCACCTTCTACTTCTTGCTCACCTGCCTTCAACTATTCCTCCTGACTGATTTTAAAAAGAGTGCTATCTTATGTAATGAGTGCTATGTTATGTAATGAGTGCTATGTTATGTAATGAGTGCTATGTTATGTAATGAGTGCTATGTTATGTAATGAGTGCTATGTTATGTAATGAGTGCTATGTTATGTAATGAGTGCTATGTTATGTAATGAGTGCTATGTTATGTAATGAGTGCTATCTTATGTAATGAGTGCTATGTTATGTAATGAGTGCTATGTTATGTAATGAGTGCTATCTTATGTAATGAGTTCTATCTTATGTAATGAGTGCTATGTTATGTAATGAGTGCTATGTTATGTAATGAGTGCTATGTTATGTAATGAGTGCTATGTTATGTAATGAGTGCTATGTTATGTAATGAGTGCTATGTTATGTAATGAGTGCTATGTTATGTAATGAGTGCTATGTTATGTAATGAGTGCTATGCTATGTAATGAGTGCTATGTTATGTAATGAGTGCTATGTTATGTAATGAGTGCTATCTTATGTAATAATTGCTATGTTATGTAATGAGTGCTATGTTATGTAATGAGTGCTATGTTATGTAATGAGTGCTATGCTATGTAATGAGTGCTATGTTATGTAATGAGTGCTATGTTATGTAATGAGTGCTATCTTATGTAATGAGTGCTATGTTATGTAATGAGTGCTATGTTATGTAATGAGTGCTATGTTATGTAATGAGTGCTATGTTATGTAATGAGTGCTATGTTATGTAATGAGTGCTATGTTATGTAATGAGGCAAAATTTGATCGCTTTCTTATATCTTTCAGCAACTCTATCTTCATCCCCAGCCTCTCCAGAGCCTTTGTATTTGATTATTTTTGTTTCCATGAAATATTCTTTGGCATATTTACATTTCCAGGATCTCAATACTTTGAAACTGTGTGTTCATTGTTCAGATTTCTGTGCCACAGCGTAGAATGTTTGACAATTCTCACTTCTAACATGTTGTTTTTCTCTCCAGGTGTTAACATCGTTTTCACATTGCTGAAACACTTTTGGCCATTCCTATTCTGCTTTTGATTTCTAATTCACATCCATCTGCCATTATTTGTTACTAAATGTCCAAGATAGGAGAAACTTGTTTCTTGTTCTATTATCTCCCCATGCACATTGTTGTAGTCACCTTTCCATTGCTAATTAACATTTTTTGTGTGCATTGTTATTAATATCTAATCTATGTTTTGCGCTATGCCTATTTACTTGTTCTTATAAATCCTGCTCAATTACTGCCAGTAGAACCGCATCATCTGCATTTCTAAGACTGTTTGTTATTCTTCCATTGATATTTAATTAACTGATAATATTTGTATTAAAAAGAAATGTAGATAATCTCGGCATTAGGCAACAGTTTCAGAGATACAGATGTAGATTCAGATCACCATCTAAGATTTCACAAGTTGAAATCAAGAAACAGATTTTTTATTTTTTTTTATGTTGCATATCCCTTGCAGGACTTTTCAGTCAACACCAGCATTTTTCAGCTGCTGTTGATGTACTATGCAAATTTTACATTCAGTAGTTTGCCATTGCTTTCTGAACAACTGGCTCCCATACCAACATGTTATAACACAAAGCAACACGGTCTGCTGCACAAATTGGTTGTGGCTGCATTTCGAACGCCTGGTAAGCGGCTCATGAACCGAATTCACAAGCCTTTGGCCACGGAGATATAAACATTAAAAACAATGCAATGTAGGGTATCTCAGAAATCAACAAACTAAGCAGCAGTTTGTGGTCAGTCTCCAATAGGCACCAGTTATACCAGGTGTTTATACAAGACAGCTGGTAGCAGGATACAAACACTTGGAATTAATCATGTATATAAATTAATTAGAACAAGGAAACAAAAACAAAAATAAAAACATTTAATTGTTGCATGTCCTTTGCAGGATATTGTGATTAACCTCAATTTCAAGTTGCTTTTCTAAGCAAGTTTACATTCAGTAGTTTGCTACTGCTTTCATAAAGCATGGATAACATCTAAAACCTTTAAAAAAAAAAAAAGAATTCGGTAATAATAATAACAATAATAATGAAATAGCAGAAGAAGACCACTTACTAGATTACACTTCAAGTTATTCAAACATGTGTCTTTATTTTTTAATGTAATATTTGTGTAACAATAAACTTTATTCCGGAAACCATGAAACATCCTCACTGGGCAAAACCTGCTTTTTTAAGTCAAAACTCTTTAACAAACACTCTTGCAGGATATGCCTACTTCAACGAAGGTCACCCATATAATTTAATACAACAGAAAATGCCATTATTAGCGAAAAGGTGCAATCTTCGTGTGCTGTGTACAAATTAAAAGTGATTTCCCCATTCCATGCCCAACCTTTTTTGAGTGAAGTGAGTCATAAAAAATACTTTCCTTACATACACCAAATTATTTTTATCGCTTACATAGATGTATTTTCAGCAATCAAAAACACATATCTTCAGTCTTATGTAACTACCAAATACCACTTAATGTTTGCAATACAAATTATACTATTTCATATTATATAATCAGTAGCCTGTAATAAATTACAAGTTCAGGTCAGTTCGAGGAATATTGAACTGAACGAAACTGCAGCGCAGATGCCGGTGGCCACCGCCATCCCACAACCACCAGTGAGTATAGTGAGTATACTAGATTTCATACTTCTCTCGCAAAACATGGACGATAGGAACTTAACTAAATCAAGCTGTACGTATCAAATACAAAAAATCATTGTGGCAATGAACCGTAAAATCTCACTTGGACATTGTTTTGTTTGCGAACATAAACAAACAAGATTTCACGTTACGGCAGTCATTGTTGTGTCCCAACATATGCGCTTTAAAAAGTTGCCTGGGACTTTGCCTATAGCTTTAATTTCATTTATTCCCTACAAAGTTATGATAAATGTATATTACTATGCAATATCCTGGCAAAAATCCTACGTAAAATTTTAGTATAATTAATTGTATTCTCATAATTTGTTATTTTGTAAAGAAATTAGTATTAAATATTTTAATTGTACGCAGACTATTCTTCCAGGTTGATATTTTAAATTTGAGAACAATGACCTCGGAAATGTTTATCTGTTCTGAGTCTGACCCCATGACCCGTGGGAATTAATGATGACCTTAGACACCCCATTAAGTCTGTTCATTAAATGTGGTAATGTCATTATTGTTAGGAAGAGCAAAGCTCCTAAAAGGAACAACATTGTTCTAAATGGCTGTTTCAGTACGGATTGGTAACGTATGGTCAAAACATGGTTTAACCTGTCCACAAGAAAAAAGCTGAGACACGCATTCAATGGTTAGATATGAATTCTGTTAGTTGTAGGTCCATGTGAAACTTGGCTAATGAAGATACCTGATTTAGGGGTGGCTACTTGGTCATGCGCCGGCTTCGTGGCTTAGAGGTTAGCGACTTTTCTCGGTAATCTCGTATACTCTCGTAGGTAAGGTGATGACGGTGAGAATCAGCAGTGGTTCGAATCGTGTCGGTAACTTACGGGGTATGTGAGCCGGCCGCTCAGAAAGCAATGGCAAACTACTGAGCGTAATTTTGCCAAGAAATCAACATACAGCTGAAAGATGCTGGTGTTGACAGCGATGTCCTGTAAAGGATATGCAAAAAAAAAAAACACAACAACTTGGTCATGCGTCGAAGTACACTTCTTCCTGCTGCGAGGCGCCGTCGTCATTTGGAGGTGACAGGTTGGAACCCCGGTCGATAGATAACGATAGCTTCAATGTTTTTTAATGTTGTCTAGTGCGCCCTCTAGTCTCTACTTCCTTCTTCTCACTTCTATGAACGCCAAACAATATTATGTGTGTTTATTTATGAACAGCCGCGGCAGCAGGAAGGCTGCAGCAATCGCACCACGACCAATAGCAGGTTTTCTGAGACGCGTTTTAGTCGTTTTTCAATTGACTCTACCCCTTTCATCCTCAAAAGAGAAGTTATAATTAGGGCCCAGCTTGAGATTAATAATCCTGTGACATAATCAGCCACATTTCGGATATTAATTTTAAAGGGATTATTGTGTATAGGAGGTAATGGCTAGAGGTCCTATGCTTAACACATTCTGTCCAAACAAAAATTAGGTTTGAACCAAACGAACATGGAAGGCGGAAATTATAACTTACAAATTGTTAATGTGGTAGCAGACATACATTATATAACAAAATTAAAGAGCGTTACATAGGGAAAACTACTGAATATAAGCCTATGGCAGATACGGGGAGTCGCTTAAGACGATTAATCACCCGATGGCACTGAATCAGTTAAATAAACACTAAAGTCAGGCTTGAACGAAGATTCACCCTGGGCGAGATGAAAGCTTCAGGTCACAGCAATAAAGTTGCACGAACTATTGGTATCTCTGTTGATTACCACAGACGCAGCCTTTCCATTGAGTCAGTCCAGCAAAACGTTCAGCGACTGAAGGAATACAAGACCAAACTGACTGTCTACCCACTTAAGGAGAGAAAACCTGGCAAAGAAGATGCTTCAGCCGAAGAACTGAAGCTGGTGAAACAGCTGACAGGACCTACAGTTCTACCAATCGAGAAAAGATTCGAATCTGGGAAGTGTACCTACTGAGTAGGAGCGCAACCACAAAGCTTTTGTTGCTGTGCAACAGAGACAAATTAACGCCCAAATGATTGTAGTTAGAAAAAAAAAAAAAAAAGAACAAGAAGAAGAGGAAGGAAGCGGATGAGAAGGGTACACAATTTCTCCGTGAAAATTGATAAGAAATAAACTCATGTCTTTGTAAAGAAACAACAGTTAATGCCATTAACGTATGTAATGAACAAACTATTCATTAACTTATCACCATGGAAAATTTCAATAAAAGTCTTAAATACAGGTTTTCAATAAAAATAATCCCATACATGTACAGCAACGGAGGCTAAGATTATCCTCCCTTCCTATCTCCTATGGGCAGAATGTCTGACAGGACTGCAAAACCAATTCTTAAACACCTTTGAAAATAAATTTCGTTCGTTCGTGTTGGACAATAGCATCATCATCATCCCGTGCCATTTCGTCGGCGCTGGTTGCCAGGTTCTTCTATAAACATCTGATCTATGTTCATCAATTACTGGTGGTATTCCGTGCTACTCAGCCAATCCACCCACAATGTTGTTCAATTGTTGACATCTCTCTCAATCAATCAATAAGGTGCCGTCTCCACAATGAAGGTTGGCTGCAATGGATCTCCAACACTGTCTGTCTCTCTCCCTGACTGTACATTTTGTCAGACTGATGTTCGTCCATATGTTAATGTTGTCTTCCCACTTGTATCGTTGCCTACCTCTTGCCCTCAACCTTGCCCTGCAGCATGACTTTTATAAGAGTGTTGTGTCTTTTAACGTGGTCGAAATATTTCACTTGCCTCTTTTTTATTTCTTTCATCAACTCTATTTTCATTTCCAGTTTTTCTAGAACATCTGTATGTAATTGTTTTTGTTTCCATGAAATACGACAAATTCGTCTGTATATCCACATCTCCAGGCTCAATCTTTCCTGTTGACAAACATTTCTTCAGATATCTCGTTTCATAACGTGACCAAACTGGTTATTGTATTGTTTGATTGAGGACACTCATCTATGTTTGTGACTTGGTCTCTTACAGTCCTTGACTACTGGTTTTCTTCATGTGAATATAGGTCAAAATGATATTCAATCAGCAATTTTAAATATAATACACGACATGAGAGGTCATGTTAGCAAACTTTTCATTGCTCCAACAAGAATTGGTAGAATTGACTACTACTACTATTACTAACACCACCACCACCACTACCATCACTGCCGCCACTGCTAAAGCTTCTACTCATACTAGAATAACAACAACAACAACAACAACAACAACTACTACTACTACTACTACTACTACTACTACTACTACTACTACTACTACTACTACTACTACTACTACTAGTAGTACTACTACTACTACTACAGCAACATCAAGAATTACAACAAGAACAAGAACAAGAACTACAACAACAACAACTACTACTACTACTACTACTGCTGCTGCTGCTGCTGCTGCTACTACTACTACTACTACTACTACTACTACTACTACTACTACTACTACTACTACTACTACTACTACTACTACTACTACTACTACTACTACTACTACACCTACTACTACTACAACTATTACAACAAAAACAACTACTACTACTACTACTTCAACAACAATAAAAACAAAAGCTACTACTTCTACTACAATTACAATAACTACAGTAATTACAACAACAACAACAACAACAACAACAATAACAACAACAACAACAACAACAACAACTACTACTACTACTACTACTACTACTACTACTACTACTACTACTACTACTACTACTACTACTACTACTACTACTAGAAACTAACAAGAAAAACATCATCCGGTTGTGTTTGCTTACGTTGACTGAAGTACATTACTTGTCTGACCTTGATCTCACTGAGTAATCATAGTGCTTGTTACTTCTGTATTACTATTTGCTATTATCCTGCCATGATGTCCGACCTGTTAGTCTATCACCATCATCATCATCATCATCATCATCATCATCATCATCATCATCATCATCATCTAGTGCCTTGCTGGCTGGCGTGGGCGATCATGCCTCTCCACAAATTTTGATCTCCGACGGCATTGATCAATTCGCGTGTTGACCCCATTCTGTGCCATGACACAAGATTGTCAAGAATGGTCACGCAAATCTTTCCGGTTGTCATAGTATTTTCCAGTTTTTGACTTCTCATAATGTGGCCAACAAATAATCACTGCTTCTTTCTGATGTTTGTGATAAATTGTCTTTGGGAATTAGTTTTTCTCAACTTGTCCAGGCTGCTCATTTTGGCTGTTCAATTGATTTTCAAGATGTTTCTATATAACCACATCTTCAACAATCTGTTTCTGTGATGTCACTATAACTTCTGTCTTTCTATTATTCAAACTAAGGCCCATTTTGTCACTTTCTACAACCACTATATCTTTAATTTCATGTAGTTCCTTCTTATTTGTTGCTATCAAGACGGTTTCATCAGCATAACGTAAGTTTTTATATTATGTCCACCAACCAGGATCCCTGACATATTTTCGGTAGATCTAATTATATGTTCTCTGTGCAATGAGAAAACAATCAGGAGCAAATACTCAACTTTGTCTCACTTCCTTCTTTATACATTGACATGTTCCTACAAGGTTGTTGATTCTTATGGCTGCTGCTTGCTGCCAATATATATTCTTTATTATTCACAGATCTTTGTCGTCAATGTTTACTTGCCTTAGTAATTTTATTATTTCCTCATATTTCACATTGTCAAATGCTTTTGTGTTGTCTATGACGCATAAGTACAGATCTATTTTGTTGTTGTTGTTGTTCTTGTTTACATCTATATCTCTTTCTAATTATGTCCTGAGAATATATATATATATATATATATATATATATATATATATATATATATATATATATATATATATAGTCTTTTTTGTGCCCTTTCCCTCCACAGATCAACACGCTTATTTCTTATTCTTGTCATAATTATTCCCAGTAACAGCTTTGGCATGTGACTCCTAAGACTTATTGTGCGATGCTTTTTACATTCTAAAGCGCCTGGTTTCTTTGCTTATCTATAAAGATGGATGTTACTAGATCACTAGGAATGTACCGTTTAGTGTAGATGTCATTTAGGAATTTTGTCAATATTTCGATTTCAAAATCACCTATAATCTCAGCTTCCTCCAATGTAATGTTGTCTAGATCGGGTGCTTTTCCTTTCTTCGTGTGACGTAGTGCAGCTTCAACTTCCGCGGCAAGTATTGGTGGACCTTCACTATTGATTTGAATATTTACATCCGGTCTCCTATCATCAGACAGCTCTTCCAGATATTCCGTAAATCTATTGACTATATCATCTTGTCCCATTAATATTGCACCGTTCTTCGATTTTAAACATCTATTGGTATTTCGTGTTTTCCTACTTGTTATTGTATTTATTTGTTGATACGTGGAAAGTGAGTCGTTTCCAAATTTGTCCCAATCTCAATGTACTGTTGATTCAGCCAGACTTCTTTAGCCACTTTGCATTTGTTTACTATTTCTTTATGTATTCTATTATATTCTTCTTTACCTTGCTTTTTCTTTCTTCTTTCACCCATCATGTGCAAAATTTCATATGTCATCTATTTGTATTTTACAATTCTATGTTTCCATCCATCCATCATGTGCCATGCCGGTAAGCCATGTGTTGCCATCTCACTCGATCACTAGAGTCGTCGATCAGCTCCGTGTTCCTGTCTCGACCATGCCATATGGCAAAGCCATCCAGGTATTTGCTTATAGGTCTTCCTCTTGGTCTGTTCTCTTCGATCTTACCAGTTGTCACCAAGTTCTCCAATCCATCTCTTCTCATAACATGCCCACAAAAATTTGACTGTCTGCGTCTAATGTCTCTAAACAGTTTACGATCTTCATTTGTTTCTTGAAGGACTTGTTCTTTGGTCTTTCTGGCTGTCCATGGTATTCTTTGCATTTTCCTCAGAAACCACATTTCTACAGCCATCAGATGTTTTTCAGCTTGACTGCTCATTGTCCAAGCTTCACATCCATATAAAAGTACAGATTCTATGTAGCACCTCAGCACTCTTTTTCTCGTTTCAATTGACATCATTTTATTTGTCAGTATGTTTTTCATCTTGCTACAGACTACCTTAGACATGGCGATTCTTGTTCTAATCTCTTCAAGGCATCTCCCATCAGATGATATTACTGTTCCGAGATAATTGAATAATTCTATGTTTAGGTGGAATTATTTCTTTTGATGTCTGTTGAATTGATTCCCCCCAACCTGTCCCATTATTCATTAATAGTCTGTATTGTCTCCATGTCATTAAATCTGTTCTCTACAGTAACATTGCACCGTTCTCTAATTTCTCTGTCTGTCTTTTCTATAACCAGCACATGGTCATTGTGGTCATCTGCCACTGACATAGGTGTTGCTCCTACTAAAATGCATCTGAACCTCGTTGGAATTAGTATGTAGTCAATTTTAGTGCGAATATTGTCTCCGGGGCTATTCCACGTATATTTGTCGAGAATAGTATTTGAACCAGGTGTTACCTATTCTCACTTCATGCCGTTTCTACCCATACTATTAATCTGTCACCTGTCTAATTCTATCACCTAGGTCATGGCCATCAGTCATGCGACTCACCTTTTCGGTGCCTACTTTGGCATTGGAATCCCCGAGTATGACAGTCATTTTAAAATTATCCCACTGGCCCACGGCCATGTCTCATCTTATATATAAAAGGCGATCTCCGTCTGTCCCTATGTCCTTTATGCGCTAGCGAACGGCCCATCCGATTGAGATGAAATTTTCTACACGTCTTCCTTTCATTCCAGCGCAGCCCACTGTCATAATTTTTTAGTGTGAAATCGGCTGCTTACCCAATATTATTTAATTTTCCATTTTTCATTATAATTTCATATATCTCAGGGGACTTAACTCTGTAAAAGTTATTTCAAGGGGCATAACTTTTCTGTATAACTTATAGTCATATTGTGGCATCGTTTTCAAAGATTTATAAACTCTTTGTCCATAGTTATGTACCGGCACATGAGTTATAATAAATAATGATACAATCTTTAAGGCATTTTCAAAGTTTTCATAAAAATAATGCATAATGCATAACATTGTAACTCATCTTTTTTTTGCTTAAAGAATTAATAAATAATAGTTACCTTATCTCTATCAAGTTTGAAGATTTTATATTTCTTTACACTGTCGCCAACTCCAAGAAGACATGGAACAACTTCAGCCATTATTAAATCTACAGGCATATGCGTTATATTCCTCCTCCTCCTCCTCTCCCCACCTCCTACCCTCTTCCTCTTCTCCTCCCCCTCCTCCCCCTCCTCCCTCTCCCTCCTCCATCCTCCTCTTCTCTCTTTCTCCTCCTCCTCCCTCCTCCTCCCTCTTCCTCCTCCCAGCTCCTACTCCTCCTTTTTCTTCTTCTTCTGCTGCTGCTGCCGCTGCTCCATTTACCCAAGTTAATTGTTGGGGAAGATGTAAAGATCTTTCAAGTGCTCTTTCTAATGCTTTTTGTAAGTTGGTCTTCGTTTATCTAAGGTTGTTCTAACTGCAACCAATAAATGATTAGACAGACAGACAGACAGACAGACAGACAGTCGGGAACGGGAACTTATATGACTACTCATATGAATTAAATGAGATGCTCCCCATCAGGGGCTGGGCGAAGCCGGGCCGGATCAGACAGATAGACAGACAGATAGACAGACAGACAGACAGACGGATAGATAGTCGGGAACGGGAACGTGAGCTTATATGACTACTTATATGAATTAAATGAGATGCTCCACACCAGGAGCTGGGCGATGCCGGGCCGGGTCAGACAGACAGACAGACAGACAGACAGACAGACAGACAGACAGACA
>JACEFZ010010233.1:595000-605000 GCA_014155875.1 Cepaea nemoralis | reverse complement strand
AAATGATGCTAAATTGTATCTAACGGAGTTTGTTGCCTGTATGAGCCCGAGTTTCAATCCCCTAGAGATCTAGGACTGTGACAGGCTATTTGGGGGCAATCGCCGGTTTTGGCAATTATAAGCTTTACATTTCAAAACAGCTAATTTGGGGTTTGCCAAGTAAAAAAATAATATATCAACTTTAACACATGACAAAGTTAGAAACTTTGCAGCTATCTGTAAATAAACTATTATAGTCCCGCTACAAAAATATTTCAAATCATGATAATGTTTATGAAATTTGACATGACTGTGACAATTACTATGACAGTTACTAATTTTTTTTGATTCCAACAGCAGATTGTTCCGCGAATTATCGTGTGTATGTAACCTGTACTCCAGCAGTGGCGAGGAAACAAGACTACATTCGAGAGCTCAGGGAAAATAAGATGAGTTTCATTTCATGCTCATTACATCCCTAAGCGGTACTCCTCATCCTCATTCATTGATGTAACATTTTTTCTATGTATTGATTTTTTATGTATATGCTAATCTTATAACCAAGTAAATCTACTCAGATAAATTTAAAGGTAAACATTAAGGGAGGTAATCAATTTTTGTACACCCTGACTAATTTCAAAGGGATTTAATTTCAAGAAAGAAAATAATAACTAAATTACAAGATGTCAACATTAGAACAGTGCATTGAAGCAGGTATTAGGTTAGGATATAAAGAGGATAAACTTTCAGAATGGGCACAAAAGACACATGCGGAAAATATTGCACGAGAAGAAAGAGCAATGGAAAGAGAAGATAAAAGAGGCAAGCGGAAAGAGAAGAAAAGAAGATGGTAATGGAAGCTGACGAAAAGAAAATGCAACTGCAAGCTCAAGAAAAGAAGATGCTAATGGAAGCTGAAGAAAAGAAAATGCAACTGCAGGCTCAAGAGAAGAAAATGGAGCTCGAGGCTGCGACCAAGCAAGCCCAATTAAATGCAGAGACACAGATAAAACTAAAACAAATGGAAATTGACTCCAACCTAGAAATGTCAGTAAACAAACTTAGAAGTAAAGAAGAGGAACAAAAGTACAACAAATATAAAGGCCTTGTCAAAGCATTTTGTTCAGGAGATTCTATCAGCGCATACTTAGAAAACTTTGAGTGCTTGATGACTCACCATAAGGTCGCAAAAATCGACTGGTCATTTATTTTGATGAGAAATTTAGCTTTAGAGCCCTTAAAAGTGATAGAGACAGTTCCGCAAGACATGAGGAAAGATTATGATTATTTAAAACAGAGAATACTCCAACACTTTTCTGTAGACACCGCAGGATATCAACTACAGTTCTCAAAATTATCACCATCACCTAACCAAACTTTCATTAGACTACGTGTCTACAGTTCAAGATATTTGTACAAAATGGATAACATCAGCGAAAACAAATAACAACCATGATAAATTAAAAGAGCTAATTATAATTGATAAAATTATTAGCACTATCCCAACACCTTTTTCTAAATTTTTGAGACAAATGGATTGTAAAACCATCCAAGAAATAGAAAATAAAGGGAGCACATATTTTACAGCGAACCGCGATATTTTTCAGCTAAACATAAGCCAAAATGAAACAGCAGCGGTTACAAACACAAAATATTCGAAACCAAATGAAAATAGGTTCAAACAACGCTCTAATGTCACCAAACCAGTCATGTGCCAGTATTGTCATCTGATGCACGAACAGTTTGCGATGTGTGACAAATCACCAAATTATCCACATCATCTCCAAAAGGTAGTGGAAAAACAAATGAACAAGAGGAACGCATATCAGAGAGCGGCTAAATGTTATTTTTGTGCGAGCTATGGGCATTTTTCTTCTGTCTGTGAGGGGAGAAAGAGGATGAAGCAGGCCAATGCCGCATTGATAGACACCTCCTCAGATGAGAGAATTGAACAACAGAACGAATGTGACATCCAGAATGAAAGTGCGAGTGAGTCAGGCAATGCAGTAGAAATCATCAATACCATCTCTGATAACAAATGTAACACCTGTAGGAAATTTCAGCTTGATACAACCTTGTTATGTGGCCACACAATACCAGTTTCTAACGAAATGGCCAACGCAGCCTTATCACCAACAGGCAATTTAAATTATTTAACAGGTTTTGTTAACAACAAACAGTGTACATTAATACGAGATTCCGGGGCGACTCTTTGTGGGATTAAGAAAACATTAGTTAACGACAAAGACTTCACACACAAATACGTAACGTGTCGCACATTCGCAGGCACGATTGAAAGATACCCCCTAGCACTGGCCGAAATTCGGACACCTTTTATATCAGGACAAGTGCTATGTGCAGTACTAGAAAGTCCTGCCGCTGAAATCATCCTTGGGAATCTTCCCAACATAAGATTTTGCTTTGAAAAGGAAATCAGAGAATGGGAACAGAAAAAACTGTATCCAAAACCCAAACAGTGATTCCAAAGTGAAAAATCACGCATGCTTGTCTCAAACTGCCAAAAGCACAAGGGAGACAACCAATGACGTAATTCGAAATGAATTCACAGAGGTGCAGAACACAGGGGCGGTAGAATCTTTCAATGATACCATCAAATTAACACCTCGAACTGAGGACGCCATCGATTCACAAAGTACTGAGCCTGTAAATGTGCAACAACACACACAACACACAAATTTAGTAACAAGACAGACAACCCATAAAACCCACACTGACCAACTTCAGGAAGCACTACAAATCATTTCACCTAACATTACCACAACCAAGTTGATAGAAGAACAAAAAGCAGATCCAACTCTTTCACCATATTTTCGGCTAGTAGGATTAAAGCCAAAATTAACGAAAAACGCTTCTTGGACATTTAAATTAAATAATAATGTTCTAACTAAGATTATATACCAGAGATCAAACCACGATACAGCAAGTGGTTCTACCTCAGTCACATCGTGAAAAAGTGCTACATATAGCCCATGACTCACCTTTCGGAGGTCATATGGGTTACGAAAAAACCAGGGCCAGAGTCCTGAGCCAATTTTATTGGCCTAAATTTTGCCGTGACATAAAAACCCACTGTAAATCATGCGATACCTGTCAGAAATTAATCAAAAAGGGTAAAAACCCTACGGCAGAAATTCAATCAACCACAACTTGCCTCGAGGCCATTTCAAATCGTGGCGGTTGATTTAGTAGGTCCTTTGAATCACATCTCAAACAAAGGAAATAGATATATTTTTACACTTGTTGATTGGTGTACAAGGTGGGCAGAAATGATTCCATTAAAATCTATCTCCTCTAAGGATGTGACGGACGTATTATTACAGATATTCTCCCGTTTTGGCTTTCCGGAGAAAATAATATCAGATAGAGGAACGCAGTTCATATCTAATGCCACCCAATCGGTAACTAAGTTGCTAGGCATAAAACAATGTTTTACAAGTCCCTATCGACCGTCCGCGAACGGAATTTGCGAAAAATTAAATGGGGACTTAAAACATATGTTATCCAAAGTGACAGCTGAAAATCCAGCCGATTGGGATATACTTCTCCCAACGGTGCTGTTCGCATACAGAGAAGTCCCACAATCAAGCACAGGGTTCTCTCCGTTCGAATTGATATATGGAGCGAACCCAAGAGGACCTCTCACTATTTACAAAGATATAATATCACAACCTGTAAACACCCAATTACCAGTTTCCACCTATGATTTGGTCACTGACACCAGAGACAAAATCATTAGATCCTGTATACTGGCCAGAACATCATTACAGGAGAAAGGTTTTAGGTACAGGCAGTACGCCAACAAAGGGGCGAGAACGATTGTATTACAACCAAATCAAGATATTTTACTATTACTTACCTGACAAGAGAGATTTACTATCAACCTCTTGGCAGGGACCATTTAAAGTTGTGAGAAGGATTTCGGAAGTTGATTACGAAATTTCTTTAAATGGAAAGTTGAAAATATTCCATGTAAATATGTTAAAACCATACTATTCTAGAAATGACAGTGACATGAACAGAGCAGACGCAGATAACAGATGACAACAACCAGACTGACAAGAATGACAACAGAAACGATACGACAATTACCCGACTGAATGACACTTCGACAAACGAAGCATCGTTAACGACTCATTCTTGTGACAACGAAGACGACGAAAACATATTCACAGTACCGACAATATGGGATAACGACAAGTACGACCACGTTAACGACACATTGACAACTATTAGTCTCGACGACGACGACAATGACATTGAAGACAATTTACAAACAGTAGCGTCAGTAATAAATCAGACGGACATAGACAATACGGAAATTCCAGTACCAACTATGAACGACGACAGTACTATGAATGACATACAAATCTCTGACACTGTGACACAACAGCAGCGACAAGACATTTTGTCTCTTCTGAACGACTATAGAACTATCTTCTCAAACAAACCTGGACGGACTGACAAGATAACACATTCAATTGTGTTGACAGATCTGACACCGATCAAATGTAGACCATATTCAATTCCTTTACATTATAGAGCAAATTTAGATAAAGAAATTTTGGACTTGGAGAAAAACAGAATAATACAGAAATCTGTGTCCCAGTATTCTTCGCCAATTGTCCTGGTGAAAAAGAAGGACCAAACCATTCGTTTGTGCATAGATTATAGAAAATTAAATACCATAACCACCACAGATGCTGAGCCAATGAACAGCTGTGAAGACCTCATCTTGAATATGTCTCAATCATCATTATTTTCTAAGCTTGATTTAGCTAAAGGTTACTGGCAATTGCCACTAGACCCCTCTTCAAGGCATATAACAGCATTCGCTACACCCCTTGGGTTGTACGAATGGAGATATCTTCCGTTTGGTCTCAAGAACGCTCCCGCCACGTTTGTTAGGTTAACTAGACTGCTATTGCACGGCATCAAGGACGTGCAATCTTATATTGATGATATATGTATCCATTCTTCAAACATGACTTCTCACTTACTTACACTCAAACAAGTCTTTAACCAAATTTTTCTTTTTGGACTTACTATCAAACCTTCCAAGGTTGAAATAGGCTATAAACAGATAGACTTCCTAGGTCATAGGATTTCCGAAGGCAAACTGTTGACAGATGATAGAATCGTATCAAAAATTCTCAACCTAGAAGTTCCAACTACTAAAAAGCAGGTTAGAAGCCTATTGGGTCTCATAAACTATTATGCCAAGTTTATACCAAACTGGGCAGAACTCACATCAGTTTTTTCTAATCTGCTGACAAAAGATCATCCAGAAAAATTTTGTAAGAGTATCCGCTTAGAGGATGCAATGTGCAGATTGAAATCGATCTTTTCTAACCCACCAGTATTAAGATTACCAAACATAGATATACCTTTTATTCTGACCACAGATGCCAGTGCTATCGCAATTGGAGGATGCCTGATGCAAGAATATCAGGGTTTGCGACATCCAATACTCTACGTAAGCCGCAAGCTGAGAAAGGCAGAGATCCATTACTCGACAGTTGAGTTGGAGGCATTAAGCCTACTCTTTTGCATGCGTCGATTATCTAAGTTCCTCTTAGGTTCGCATTTTGTTGTCTTAACCGATAGTTCGCCGCTGCTGGTACTTAAGCAAGGTGTGCCAAAGAACCATCGTTTGGAAAGATGGTGTCTTCTTCTTCAAGATTTCGACTTTGAAATCCGCCATATCAAGGGCACTGATAACATTATTGCTGACTTTTTATCACGGCAAGCAAATGCACCAGCAGACGAACACTAGGCACATTAATTAGTCGCCATATAAGAAGCTGTGATATTTTAGTCTGTTGCATAAAACAGTGTACCTCTACACCTACTAGAGAACTTTCATTCAGAAGTATCAACGCCCAAGTGAATAGGTTACGTATAACACCCACGAACATAACACTGTGAGAACCCTATATTACCAATTGCTAAGGTGATAAAAACAATCCGAGCAATATATAATGTCTGTGAAATGATTCCAACCAGTGAACTGACATTCATCTGTAAAGATTAAGAACACTGCATACTCGCTATTGCTAGAAACTTCGCAAACAGCCGAAAGAGGACTGCGTCGATTACAACATGCAAAGAATTGCTATATTAACTGTTAACATTCATGGCACTACACACGGACAACAGGAGGACAACACACGTCATCGTTGGATTCAGTTAGTTAGTTAATTAGTTATTTATCAGTTAATATGTATTAAACTGTTATTTAATTATGTATATAAAATATGTCAACCTCTCACTTATATATTTTCTATCATAATATTACCGATATTTCCACTCATACGTGAAATATTCGTGCTATACAATTTTTTTTCTATGTAAGGTATAAACCATTTTTTGATTACACGTACAAAAAGTATTTGTTACCGTAAAGGGAACATAGCGCCTAATCCATTTTTCTAAGGGCAGTAAGACTTACCTCAACTTTATTTATATATTTTAACAAAATACTATTTTGTATGAAAGGTGTATGAATGACAGAGTGAAAGAATTAAATGAGAGAACGATATACTGAGCGGACAAATTGTACGCAAAACGTATTTATTTTAATTTGTCTGCGTCTTTCATGTAAAAATGTATTACCTGTCTAATTGTTAATACATGTTTAGGAGTTAATACACTACATCTAAGCACCACTGCTTGGAATACCCGATCATGCATTACACATTGGGGTAATTCATGACAAGGGATATCCCAACTCGTGACGCTTGGAGATAAACCACACAATGAACACACACTCTATACAAACTTAAAACTGAACACGAACAATTAAAGTGCAGTCACTTTATTAGAAACAGCAACATATCAATCAATACACGAACAAACCAACAGGAACACGTAGTCAGATGTGATAGAACAACAGCATAGCTACATATTCAGCATTGTACAACATACGGGAGTAAAAATGTATCGAAATACACACAGAACAAGATGTTGCAGGTGTACTTAAATAGCCAAGACATTTGTCTTGTTAGAACTCTCTTACACAGAGTTTTAATATCTTGGTATCATAATGGATACTTGAGAAGGGCGCGGTTGTAAAAACAACTGGGAAACGTCACGGAACTTCGGTCAGATAAGCATGTTTAAGAACATATAAGAGAGAAACCTCTTCAGCAATCATCTTAAAGTGGGGTATGGGAGAATACATGAGTTGGTGATGCAGATATGTCAGTTACCAAGTTACTATCCACCAAACTACAAACACCGACTTTATGTGATCCTGTGACAGAATTAGTACAGAACTAATTTACCATATAAGAACCCATCAAAGCAGGGGGAGAGGGGGACTCCTGTCACAGCCTCACCTAGAGACGGTACCAACATAAAAGTAAGGGATACTGGCGAAGGGAGAGTACTCCAGCTAAAGGGAAAGAACCGAGTCACTCGAAGGCTTGAATAATCCAAAGCCTTCTCGAAGGACCGGTCAGTGTGTCCACAGCCCCGTGGACACTGATGGGGCCCGCCGATTGCGGGGTCCACGAGAAACTCAGAGAGAGTTGCCACCCGTGTCGGATTGCGACACGTGTGGAGAAGGTCAGACAGGGACTGGACATCGAGGAAGCAACAGGGCTTACCTTAAGGGGACTTGATAGTAGACCCAATTGTATTTAGGGGTCTTAGACATATGTTTAGATAGCTGCTAGAGTTATTGTGTTAACCATGTTCATTATAAACTCCTGTGATATGCAATGTACTGAATGCTGGCTTGTGAAAACTCGCTTCGCCAGCGTACTGTAATATACATGTAATTAAATGATGCTAAATTGTATCTAACGGAGTTTGTTGCCTGTATGAGCCCGAGTTTCAATCCCCTAGAGATCCAGGACTGTGACACTTGAGTAAACATCAACAAAAGAATAGTCAACAACCTTAGATATGCAGATGACACTGTGTTAGTGCCAGAAAGTAAACATCTTTCACGCCTTGTGAAACGGGAAAATAGGCAAGTGCGGAAAGTTAATTTAGCATTAATTGAATAATTAATGCAAAAGCAAGGAATCTAAAACCATAATAATTAACAATGGAAAAGAGAGATAGTTAGTTATTTTGTTAGTTAGTCGAGGTTCCAACTTCACAGCAACGGGTCGTCCTCATTATGCCCCTTTCCCGTGCCAGAAAATATCACACAAAATGCTCCCCACTGTCCAATGTGAAAAGTGGAATAAACGGTAGTCTCGGCAATCCAACAGCCTGCACAGGTACACTGTGCATAATGCCGCCGTCAGAATGTGAACACAAAGTTCATCCACCAATATCACAGTTCATCGTCGATGTACTCGGCAGTCACCAGAAAGACCTCATTAACCCGGGTTTTTTCCACATGGCTAGGTCTCTTACCGCAGGGCGACCCGCCGAAAGTATCGCACA
This sequence comes from Cepaea nemoralis, assembly GCA_014155875.1. Lineage (NCBI taxonomy): Eukaryota > Metazoa > Mollusca > Gastropoda > Stylommatophora > Helicidae > Cepaea > Cepaea nemoralis. The sequence goes on along the minus strand of JACEFZ010010233.1, from coordinate 596,600 downwards.
AAGCACGAACTCCGCAGCTTCAGCGCCGACTCCCAGGAGTCTCCTGAAAAATGCACTCGTGAATCGAAAGAGCAAAACAGTCAATTCAGCAACCGCCGGTAGCCATTGTTCCGAACATGCAGTTCACTGTACAGGACAGATGTAAAAGCATTCCACGCGAATTTCACAGCTCACGGTGTCGCCCACGCACTCATTCAGTAGCAGAGCGACGGAACCATGTACTACCAGTCCAACATGAGGAAAATGCGATTGCAAACCGTAGACACAAGCATAAACGCGCCACAGACCTTAACGGCTCAACGCCTAACCGCCATGCTGGCGACCGGAAGTCGAATGGAAAAGAGATGATAATATTGAATATCGAAGTAAATGGAAAAGTATTATAATGAGTGACACATTTCTCCCTTACAGGATATGTAATAGTAGATGATGGCAGAAATGAAAAAGAAACTAAACAGAGAATCAAAGAGTTTTAAAGTTAATTCCACAACATGAAAAAAATATGAACACCCAGCTATATGAACAATATTATATTATAAAGAGAATATTCAACACATTCGACACTTCGTATGGCGCAAGAGCGTGGACAATGAACATGTAATCAGAATTTGGAACTGAGAACACAGAAATGTAGATATACAGAAGAATCGACCGCATTTGCCAGTGAGGGGAAAATAAATCTATGGGATTCAGAGAAACTCATCATCATCATCATCATCATCATCATCATCATCATCATCATCATCATCATCATCATCATCATCATCATCTTCACCACCACCACCACCACCACCACCACCACCACCACCACCACCACCACCACCACCACCACCACCACCACCACCACCACCAACACCACCACCACCACCACCACCACCACCATCACCACCACCACCACAACCACCGCCGCCACCACCACCACCGCTGCCGCCGCCATCACCACCATTATCATCATCATCATCAATATCATCATCATCATTATCATCATTGTGACATAACGTCCCAGTTTACTCCAGCTTGCAGACGATTATAAATATCTTTTCTTGAAAAGGAGAATTTCACGTGTGGGGGACTGGCGGTTGCCTTATATGGTAACGACTGCCAGAGTGAGAACGAGGCGAGGAATCTTGTGCCAGAGTTGGGGCTCCAAATAGAATAGTTTGGTAAAACTCCCGGGCGGCACTTGAGTCTTGGCCAGCCACCAAGTAAGATGTGAATTCGTTAGGGAGAGGGTATTGGCCCCAGTAGGCCATCATTTTTGCCTCTATGTTGCATTGGTGAGCATACACATGTTTTTTGAATGATAAGATTTGTGTTAGATAGTTAATACAATCTTTGTTTGATATTAGAAGTAATACTACATGTCATGTATGTATTTTGGCGGAGTTTGCTACGGCACCGTTACTTCTGAACGGAAGACAGCCTGAGACTTTAACGTCTATACCACTGTCCTATATTCCTATGCTTATAATTCTTATCATGCTATGATTACTGATTCATCTTCTTTTGAAGACTTTGATGTCTCTGTAAATGCTGTACCGTGTCTGCAGAGTTCAATCTATCTTCACTTTAGGTTCCATCTCATCTAGGGAAGAGCCTA
>JACEFZ010010233.1:527500-590000 GCA_014155875.1 Cepaea nemoralis | reverse complement strand
AATGTTGCCAAATGCTTATGTAGTTTGCATTTTGTTTTACCTGTCTGATAGGCGGTGTTACTAGAAGCCTACTGTTCTGACGATGCAGACTTAGTTGCTGAGGGAATGATAGGTAGTATGATCATGTCCATCTCCTACCAGCCCAAATATTATGTCAGCATTTTTCCCTGCATCCTTTACCACCCCTATCCCCAAAGTATCTAACCCATGAAAACCCCAGGGTGTTGGATCTGACTGAAGAACCTTATCACGCGTCACTCACATTGGAGAAGACCCCCTGAAAGAGAAGTGGCCCCAAGGAAGAGACTTACACCCATGGGCTTCACACATGAAATCATCCCATCTAGAAAGTAGATGATTAGCAGTACCTCCATGCCTGGTACCAACGACACAAGACATAGGAATATCCTGTTTGGTTAATGTAGTGTCTACATCTACTATATTGATATATATTATTGTTATATCTTTGATGATTCATGTGTCACCAACATGTGTTCACAACAGATGTTACTCCATGTGAACATAATGCTTTTGTTCTCAGAATGTTACTCCATGGGAACATAATGCTTTTGTTCTCAGAATGTTACTCCATGTGAACATAATGCTTTTGTTCTCAGAATGTTACTCCATGGGAGCATAATGCTTTTGTTCTCAGAATGTTACTCCATGTGAACATAATGCTTTTGTTCTCAGAATGTTACTCCATGGGAGCATAATGCTTTTGTTCTCAGAATGTTACTCCATGTGAACATAATGCTTTTGTTCTCAGAATGGTACTCCATGGGAGCATAATGCTTTTGTTCTCAGAATGTTACTCCATGTGAACATAATGCTTTTGTTCTCAGAATGTTACTCCATGGGAGCATAATACTTTTGTTCTCAGAATGTTACTCCATGTGAACATAATGCTTTTGTTCTCAGAATGTTACTCCATGTGAACATAATGCTTTTGTTCTCAGAATGTTACTCCATGTGAACATAATGCTTTTGTTCTCAGAATGTTAATCCATGTGAACATAATGCTTTTGTTCTCAGAATGTTACTCCATGTGAACATAATGCTTTTGTTCTTAGAATGTTACTCCATGTGAACATAATGCTTTTGTTCTCAGAATGTTACTCCATGGGAGCATAATGCTTTTGTTCTCAGAATGTTACTCCATGTGAACATAATGCTTTTGTTCTCAGAATGTTACTCCATGGGAGCATAATGCTTTTGTTCTCAGAATGTTACTCCATGTGAACATAATGCTTTTGTTCTCAGAATGTTACTCCATGTGAACATAATGCTTTTGTTCTCAGAATGTTACTCCATGGGAGCATAATGCTTTTGGTTCTCAGAATGTTACTCCATGTGAACATAATGCTTTTGTTCTCAGAATGTTACTCCATGGGAGCATAATGCTTTTGTTCTCAGAATGTTACTCCATGTGAACATAATGCTTTTGTTCTCATAATGTTACTCCATGTGAACATAATGCTTTTGTTCTCAGAATGTTACTCCATGTGAACATAATGCTTTTGTTCTCATAATGTTACTCCATGGGAGCATAATACTTTTTTCAGAATTGATTGCAGATTACATTTCATCTTGCGATTCAGTTGTTTGAGTGATTCTTGAAGAATGTTTGTTCACACAGTGAATGTTAAGTACTGACAGTATATTCCTTGTTCATACAGTGATTATTCTGTGATGAGACTATATCTTCTGTTCAGACAGCGATTGGTCTGTGAATGACAGTACAGTATATAGTTTGTTTATATGGAGCTTGTTCTGTCAAGACATTATATTTTTAGTGCACCAATCATATGGCCATGCATTATATGTAAAGCTATACGAACTAATAATAAAAATCTGGAGGACAGAAGAATTACCCCATGACTGGAAAGAGTCATTATTGATACCTATCTTTAAGAAAGGAGACAAGTTCCAATGTGGAAATTATAGAGGAATATCACTACTGTCCACAAGCTATAAGATACTATCCGCAGTATTACTAAATAGACTAAAACCATATTCAGAAGACATATTAGGTGACTACCAGGCGGGTTTTAGACAAAACAAATCAACAATAGATCAGATATTTATCTTACGACAAATAGCAGAGAAACAATGGGAATATAATAGAGATCTCCATAACATTTTTGTGGATTTTAAAAGGCTTATGATAGTGTCCATAGGAATAGTCTATGGAATGCTATGCAGGAATTTGGAATACCAAGGAAGTTAATCAACATGACCAGACTATGCATGGAAGATACTTATAATATAGTAACATATAAAGGCAGGAAATCAGACCCCTTCCAAATAACATCTGGCTTGAAACAGGGTGATGCACTATCGCCGCTACTCTTCAGTCTGGCTCTAGAGAAAGTTGTAAGGAAGATAAAGGAGGAATGTGATATTGGAGGAACATCCAAGCTGCTTGGTTATGCAGATGATATAGATATTATAGGGCAAAGTGAACAAAAGACATGGGGCTGGTTATCAACCAAGATAAGACAGAATATATGGTAATTTCAAGAGACGGAATGGCTAAATACTCTGGCCACATACAAATAGATAATATGACCATTAAAAGAACGGAAACATACAAATACCTGGGTACAATCTTCAACTGCTCCAACATCATAAGGGAAGAAATACAAACTAGAATCAACTCTGGAAATAAGATATACTATACACTGCAACATCTACTAAAATCAATGGCGCTATCTCGTAACACCAAAATCACAATATACAAAACACTGATCAGACCAGTTGTGCTGTATGGCTCTGAAACCTGGAGTACAACGAAAGGAGACGAAGCCTTGTTACAAACCTTTGAGAACAACATTTTAAGACGCATCTTTGGACCCATTAGGGATACACAAAGTGGAGAGTGGAAAAGAAGAAGTAACAAAGACATTTATGATGTGTTTAGGTCCCCGCTAATCACTGGTATCATGAAGGCTAATAGACTACAATGGCTGGGGCATATAGAAAGAATGGAAGATAATAGGGAAACAAAACTCGCTTACACTCAGAAAATAAATGACCGTAGACCTCGAGGTAGACCAAAAAGACGGTGGAGAGATAATACATGTACAGACCTACAAGCACTTGGAATCAACGACTGGCAAGAGAAGGTCCACCAGAGAGACGAATGGAGACGGATTGTATTTGCAGCAAAGAACCTCAATGGCTCGGAAAGCTGAAGAAGAAGAAGAAGAAGACCAATCATATGCTTAAGTGTATACATCACACACACACATTTACTATTAGAGACCTCATAAGTGCGCGCAACTGCACACTAGTCCAATTTTCTATGTCGTAGAGTAGGATTTCCCCTTTAAGGATAGTGGCTACAGTCCGTGGTCTCCACACCTTCGAAATGAGAATTCAGTTACAAATTATTTCGTGTTGGATAAGGGCATTACCCTTAGTTATTTTCACGTGGGGGAAACGAGCCAAATTCTAGGCTTCCTAAAGAAGTCGACAGAGGATACGAACACATCCCATCCGAGATACCCTTATAAACATCCTCTCATGCTTATTATACACCTCACAATGTGGTATTAAAGGACCCTACAGAAAATCATTAACTTAATAAGGACAACATATGAAGACATGCCATTTGTAGTTCTTCATGAAGGAAAAACTCACAGAAACACCACATAGACAGTGATGCCTTTTGTCACTATCGTTATTCTGACTGAGTATTGACTCGGAGAAGAGAGTTACAGACAAATGATATACATTATGAAGGCCAGGAGGAAAGTGCACTAGACAGCAGCATATAGGACGGCCAGACTTGGGATTATTGAGGGGGGGGGGACTCTGAATTAAAAGAAGAAGAAGAAGAAGAAGAAGAAGAAGAAGAAGAAGAAGAAGATTTGAAAAAGATGAAGAAGAGGAAGAAGAAGAGAAGGAGGAGGAGGAAGAAGAAGAAAAAGAAGGTGAACCCACTCCGACTTCTGAGGTACGTGTAATTTACGTCCCCAAGTCAAGGACGAGAAGTCAACATTTTAGTCCAACTGACCGGTGTATTGTTGAACGAGTTATCTCGTCAACAGCGCGCCAGAAGCTCTGATCCATTCTGCCATGCTGACCTCCAGTTTGGGATAACTAGCTGGGAAGAGATCACGAGGAAGACAAAGAGATACATACCTAGTTGACCATGTTACTGTATTCGACGTATATTAAACGGTTACTCAAATATATGGAGACCATAGCAATTAGACGTCTACAGCCGGGGTTGCGTCGATCAGAAAGATTTCATAGTGACTGCGTTTATAATGGGAAGAACATTGCTCCACATTCATCTATTCACTTCAAATGGTGTATCATTCTGCAGTATGCACATGACGAGAGTTAATGCTCCTGTCGAGACACAGCGAAATATGCCAGGCAATGAATCGTGCAAGCTATTGTTTGGGGCTTTTGTATTTAAATTGGTTAATTTTGCCAAACGGCCAAACTTTAGTAGATATAATCCATTAAGTTAGTTAGTTGCATGTCCCTTACATGGCGTCGCAGTCAACCCCAGCATTTAAAAATATATATTTGTGATGTTTTTGGCAAGTTTACCAGTAGTTTGCCACTGCTTTCCGAACGGCCAACACACATACCACTGTATGAAAACCAACACAAGACGATCTGCTGCCAAATTGCTTGCAGCTGTGTTTCGAACGCGGTATTCGGAATTTTTCTTTGTACTAACTACAGCAACTTTCAGAAATTTCGTCATGTAACTTATCACAATAGCATTATACTGTACCCAACTGTATGTTGTCTTGCATCGAAACAGGACTGGACCATCTGTCCCTTCAGCCAGTTCTACATGCTGGATTGCAAATCGCGTTGGAGATCATGTACAGACGATTTGAAAGCAGACCGACCTCCTGATGTTGATTTTTAACACTGGTTTTTACGTCGGTCGTTCAGGAAACTATGCAAACTACTGAACGTATACTTACATTGTAAATAACAAATAGCCAATAATTACTGAGACTGACTTCGGCGTTCGGTAAACAATTCGTTCAGATGCAACTAGCTTTATTCTTCTAGGATTTATGGCTGATAGAGACTGCGTGCTAAACCTGCTTGAGAACCGTCATCGAAATTCTGGTTTCCCGTCCTCTAGTAGTTAAGGCTGATGGGGTTTTAATGCTAAAATTGTTTGAGAACCATCATTGAAATTCTAGCCTTCTTCCCTCTAGGGGTTAAGGCTGATGGAGTATTCAAGCTAAAACTGTTTGAGAACCGTCATCGAAATTCAGTCTTCCCGTCCTCTAGGAATTAAGGCTGATGGAGAGTTTTCATGCAAAAATTGTTTGAGAACCGTCATCGAAATTCTGGCCTCCCACCCTCTAGGAGTTAAGGCAGTTGGAGTCTTCATGCTGAAGCTGTTTGAGAACCGTCGCCACATTTGCAAACAGCAGCCGCTATTGGAAATACACGACACACGGGGCGCCGATGTTTCTAGCTACAAGACCGGGCAGGTGAGGGAGGGGGTATTGATTGTTGGGCAACATAATGTCACTGTTTCTATCTTAGTTCCGGTCATACCTGACAGTGTAGTACCGGAACCTGTACATGTAGGCGGCGTGTCGTATCACGGACAGGTATGTTCTAGATATGGCAAAAGAGTTTTCTAATGACCAATGACGAGGTAGGCCATAGTACGAGTGATTAAAGTTATTGATTTTTGTTCTAGGCTCCTGGCTTAAGTTTGTGTTTCTGGAGAGAGGCTATTGGTGATATTTGGAAACCACAGGTGAGGTTATCTTATATTTCTTCCTCTGCTTCCTCTTCTTCTTCGTCACCAAATGACAAAGCTATCAACACAAACTGTTCTCGGTGGCTTTTTTTTATGACAGCTGTCAATATTTTCACTTCGAGTATCCGTGATGAATGTGACATGAGCATTCATTTGTGCTTCCAGATACTGTCTTCATTTGTTACTGTTCTTGACTATCAGGATTTTACTGTCGTTACGTTAACAATGATGTTTATATCTGGACTAGGATTAAACAGTACACAGCTAAGACAGGACACGAGATGAACTAGAATAGAAAAATGAAGATAACGGAACAGTAGTAGTAGTAGTAGTAGTAGTAGTAGTAGTAGTAGTAGTAGTAGTAGTAGTAGTAGTAGTAGTAGAAAAAGAAAAGAAGTAGAAGAAGAAGAAGGAGAATACATAGTAGTAATAGTAGTAGTAGTAGTAATTGTAGTAGTAGTAGTAGTAGTAGTAGTAGTAGTAGTAGTAGTAGTAGTAGTAGTAGTAGTAGTAGTAGTTCTTGTTGTTGTTGTAGAATTAGTAGTAGTAGTAGTAGTAGTAGTAGTAGTAGTAATAGTAGTAGTAGTAGTCGTAGTAGTCGTAGTAGTAATAGTAGTAGTAGCAGTAGTGGCAGAAGTGGCAGTAGTAGTAGTAATAGTAGCAGTAATCACAGTAGTAGTAGTAGTAGTAGTAGTAGTAGTAGTAGTAGTAGTAGTAGTAGTAGTAGTAGTAGTAACAGTAGTTGTAGTAATAGTAGTCACAGTAGTAGTAGTAGTAGTAGTAGTAGTAGTAGTAGTAGTAGTAGTAGTAGTAGTAGTAGTAGTTGTAGCAGTAGAAGTGGTAGTGATAGTTGCAGTAGTAGTGGTGGTATTGTTATTATTGTTATTATTATTATTATTATTATTATTATTAGTAGTAGTAGTAGTAGTAGTATTTTTAGTAGTAGTAGCACTACTAGTAGTATAAATAGTCACAGTAGTGGTAGTATTATTAGTTGTAGTAAATTGGAACATGTTTAAACAAAGAATCGGTACAATTACGAGGATAAGATAATAAGTAAGTCACAAATGGCTATAGAAAAATAACTAAAGATGATGACAACTTGAAACAAGTTTATGTTTATGCATACATTGTCCCTTTATTCCTCAACATAATTTCCACCATCACTGATGTACTTATCCCATCGTTTTATCAATCCTCCAAAACCGGCTGCATAGAACTGCGTGCTTTGTTTTCATTGACCCGAAATCCCACAGAACTGTGTGACTTACTTATTGACTAACCCGCATAACGTTGTCTATCCAGCTATGCACCGCTTTACGGGACAAACATTTTTCAGCATAAACAGGAAATCATCCTTGGCGGGAGACATTTCGTGAATGACGCCGAAGTTGAATGTGAAGTGAAAATGTGGTTTAGAAAACAGAGCATGCAGTTCTATGGAGCCGGTTTGGGAGAACTGATAAAACGATGGTATAAGTGCATCAATGGTGGTGGAAATTATGTTGAGAAATAAAGGGACAGTGTATTTATAAAAATAATCTAGTTTCAAGTTGTTATCATCTTTAGTTATTTTTCTTCAGCCATTTGTGACTTACTTATTAACCTACCCTCGTATCTCGGAACAATCATAACATCTGATGGGAGATGCCTTGAAGAGATTAGAACAAGAATCGCCATTGCAAAGACAGCCTTTTGCAAGATGAAAAACATACTGACCAATAAAATGATATAATTTGCAACGAGAAAAAGAGGATTTAAGTGCTACATAGACCCTCTATGTTTGTATATCTGTGAAGCGTGAACAATAAACATAGAAGCTGAAGAAAACATCTGATGGCTGTGGAAATGTAGTTCTCATAGGAAAATGCAAAGAATACCATGGATAGACAGACAATCCAATGCCAAAGTCCTATAAGAAACAAATGAAAACAGTAACTTGATTAGAGAAATCAAACGCAGACAGTCACACCTTTTTAAGAGAAGAAATAAATTAGAGAACTTGATGATAACTGGCAAGAATTAGGGAAAACGCACAAGGGGAAGGCAGAGAAGTAAATATCTGGATGGCCTGGCCACGTGGTATCATTGAGACAAGAACATAGAAGATGATCCACGACTCTGGTGACCGTGTGAAAAGGCGAAACATAACCGCCCACTCTTTTCGGCATGGCACATGATGATTTTGATTAGTAGTAGTAGTAGTAGTAGTAGTAGTAGTAGTAGTAGTAGTAGTAGTAGTAGTAGTAGTAATAGTAGTAGAAGAAGAAGAAGAAGAAGAAGAAGAAGAAGAAGAAGAAGAAGAAGAAGAAGAAGAAGAAGAACAAATATCGAAAGAGAAAAAGAAACAGATTTATATCTCAGGTTGATACGTAGAACCTCTGTTGCTAAGGTATAGGAATAATCAACGGCGTACTAAATGACACTGGCACCGCCTTCTTGTCTGTTAGTTGAAACGAAATCAAGTAAACTGTCAGCATTGCCTATCATTATGTGCCGTACGTATCTTCTTTTAGATCTTTATTTTCGTTGGGAAGAAGACGAAGCCTCTGAAAAAGATATGTACGCCTGTATACAAATCCGTTAATCCCATTTCATACAAACTTAAGCAAAGGCCTTAGTTGAAGGTTTTACCATTTGGAAGCATGCATGCGAAATATTTGGAAGAAACAAAACACCTGTCTGCTGACCTAACACGGTCGTACAGGACTATGTGTACATTACATTATAATTGTATAAGGAGCTATAGACCGTCAATAAGCACTTTCAAGTGAGAGCTTGTGGACTTGAAATGTGGAAAAAGTTAAACATGGAGATTTTATCAAATGAAGCGAATGGCGAATACAGCAATTCTAAACAAATTAGGAATAAAAGAGAATTGCTAAGCAATATTCAATTTCGATAAATAAAATGTGTTGGACATATATACAAAGACATAGAACTCTTCTGAAAATTACTTGCGAAAAAGGTGTAATTGTCGTCATCATCATCATCATCATCATCATCATCATCATCATCATCATCATCATCATCATCATCATCATCATCATCATCATCATCATCATCATTATCATCATCATCATCATCTTCCAATTCTGCCGTCATGTATCGTGGGGAGGAATAATTTGCGCTCCAGCGCCCGGTGGGCGGCACTTGATAGTGTCATTGTACAATCTCTTTGATGTCGTCAATCCATTTTCTTCTTGGACGTTTACTTGGTCTCGTCGCAGATGACCTTTGATGTAAGGCCAGTGATGGTAGTTACTGGTGCTGCATTCCAACGACGTGGCCAAACCACTTGATCTTCTGTCTTTCCATAAGTGTGGCACAAGGTGTTGATTCCACTGTCTGTCTGATAATAGCATTTCTTTCTCGGTCTCGGATTGTTAAGTTGGCAGCTCTTCTCAGGCATCACATCTCGCAGGTGTTGATTTTGCGAAGGTGTAATTCGGATAAAGTCCAAGTTTGAGATTGGTAGCAATGGATTGGTGTGAATATGCTGTTTATTATCTGTCGTTTTGCGGACATGGCTATGTTTCAGTAAGGCTGATAGTTGATATGTAAGTGCACTAGCTTTTTGACATCTGATGTCGATTTCTCTGTCCAATCTGCCATCTTCTGTGAACCCACTTCTAAGATTTCTTTAACCTTTTTCAGAGTTGTGTTATTTATCTGTAAACTTAGTGGGCCCGGCGATCTGCTAACTTGCATTACTTCGGTTTTGGCTGTATTTATACTCATAATGTATCCGCTGCATGATGAACTCAGATTATTAACATGATTTTTTAGTCTGCCCTCATCGCTGTAAAACAGGCACTGATCGTCTGCAAACAGAAATTCATTTATTTCCTGCAGATCAATTGTTTCATCTGGAGAATCTGTTCTGTCAAGACTTGCTTCTTTGGATATTCTGTCTATGTCAGTGGTTCTCAACCTTTTTTGGCCCATTCCCCCCTTCACCATATTTTCAGAACGCCATTCCCCCCCCCCCCTTCCTATAAAAAATGTGGCCCGTTCCCCCCTTCACCGTATTTTCAGAACGTCATTCCCCCCCCCCCCCTTTCATATTTCCTATCTAAAAATCCCCTCACCCCTACACAGTATACGTAAAAGTGGAAGGCAAATGTAATAGCATATACTAAAACAAGTCTAGACATCCACATAAAACATGATTTGTGGGTCTTCTTCTTCTTCTTCTTCTTCTTCTTCTTCTTCTTCTTCTTCTTCTTCTTCTTCTTCTTCTTCTTCTTCTTCTTCTTCTTCTTCTTCTTCTTCTTCTTCTTCTTCTTCGTTCATCCGGAGTTTTTTTTCGGATGTGACTGCGTTGTGCCTGTTTACAGCAGAGCTGCGTTCTTGCGCCGTTAGGCCGACACATCCGACTTCTGCGGGCATTTGTTGACCGGGTTAACCTTCCCGGGGGTTTCTTAGGACGTTTGACTCTCACTGTTGTGGTGTTATCCCCCATCCCAGCTGGTCCATATAGAACAGCCAAAGATCCTGGTCAACCCTCAAGAGAAGGCAGGGGCAGACCATGGGCATTCCCCGCCATCCAAGGAGGCTTCCATACTTGCAGAGCCGATACATAGCGCTCTGGTACTGGGCTCACCCAAGGAATCGTCACGTCCTGCACATGGCTGCTTAGCCTCACTTCCGTATATTGGGCCTTCCGTTCACCATAGGCTGTTCTTCCGGAAACCAGAAGTATGCAGTCTGCAGATGACATCCACACAGTGAGCTTTCGATTCGGACTTTCCATGTAATGGATCTGCTAGCCAAGCAATATTCCATTTCGTGCCACTAGGACACTTTTCCACCTTTTATGAAGCCCACACAGTGGGCTTTTGATTCAGACTTTCCACGTAATGGATTTGCTATCCAAGCAATATTCCATTTCGTGCCACTAGGACACTTTTCCACCTTTTATGAAGCCCACACAGTGGGCTTTTGATTCGGACTTTCCACGTAATGGATTTGCTATCCAAGCAATATTCCATTTCGTGCCACTAGGACACTTTTCCACCTTTTATGAAGCCCACACAATGGGCTTTTGATTCGGACTTTCCACGTAATGGATTTGCTATCCAAGCAATATTCCATTTCATGCCTCTGGGTCTTCATGCACCTTTAAATGTCAACCTGTATATAGTTAAAGTAATCTGCGGTCAACTTTAGCTTGTTGATATCTCCATAGAGCTTGTCCTCAAATGAAGCAGGTGTGGGCCAAAATATCTTTCTCTGTTCTGCATACGTTGGGCAATCCTGCAGCAAATGTTTTGCTGTCATTTTTCCAGTTCTACAATTACATTCATCGGTATCTCCTATCTTTAGTTTATTGAACAAGTGGTATTTCAGCCTGTTATGTCCTGTGCGGAGTCTGAAGATTGCTACTTGTTCTCTTCGGTCGAGTTTGTAATATGCATCATCCTTCTGATGGCCTGGATGCTCTGATTCCCATTTGGTTCTATAAGTGCTTTTTATCAACCTCTTTGCCTCATTATAGGTTATGTCTATTTCAGGCTGTGGTAGTCGTCCGCCCTCTTTTGCCAGTCTGTCAGCCTCTTCGTTTCCAGGTATACTGCAATGTGATGGGATCCACTGTATTACAACTTTTTTGGATTTCTGGCATAGACCATGGAGTGCTGCTCTTAGGTCAGTTAGTTCTGTGCTGTTATTGCTCTTCAGTATTGAGACAGCTGACTTTGCATCTGTGAAGATAGCTATTTGCTTCTCTTTATTTTCCTCCATCAGGAGCATTTCTGCTGCAGTTTTCAGAGCCTCTACCTCCGCTTTGAAGTTACTTGAAAATTTTCCAGTTGCCATTGAATGTGTTTTTTTCACTCCATTTTTTAAATTTAGGAGAATTCCTCCTCCTCCATTCTCTATTGAATTTTTGGCTGATCCATCTGTATATGAATGGGTCCAATTCCTGCTTAGGTAATGTTCTTTTATGTAGTTTAGGGTTATTTCTCTTCTTTCGGTTACATGCTGAGTGTTCTTTTTCTAAATACCAGGAATGTTTTCTATCATCTCAGGCAGTTGCTGCTGTCTCCGAGCTGGGAACTTGTGTACATTGTGTATGGGCTTGACTGTTGATATGTTAAGAATAGGATCTGCCCTAATCCTTCGTTTTGCAGTTTCTACAAAGTTGCTACGCTTCAGTCTTCCCTTTCCAAAACCATTAAATCTGTTGTACATAGGGTGGTCTGTCAATCTTCTAAATTTTTCTGCTTGTTGCTGGGCTCTGCTATCTCTTCTATCCTGCATTGGTTGTAAACAAGTGATCTTTTCTAGTTCATTAATAGGCGTTGTCTTCAGGCTTCCAGTTATGATTCGCATTCCTTGGTTTTGGACTCTACTTATTTTGTTAAAGTTTGACTTAGCTGCTGTTGCCCAAGCTGCAATGCCATATTCCAGTACTGGCCTCACCAGTCCAGTATATAACTTCTTGAGAACTTTCTCATCTGCTCCCCACGTTGTACTAGCAAGCTTTTTCATGATTGCCATTCTCTGCCTTGCTCTTGTTCGATTTTTCTCAACCTGTGTCTTCCATGTCAGGCGACGATCAAAGGTGACTCCTAGATAGTTTGGATTTTCTTCATGGCGCAATATTTTTCCATTCAATACCAGCTTAGGTTGCTGAGGTTTATTTGAGAGGGAGAACACTGTGCATGTTGTTTTCTCCTCACTTATCTTCACTAGCCATGATTTTGACCAGTCCTCTAGCGCTAATAAGGCTTGCTGTATTCTGCTGTTAGCTGTACTAATATATTCTTCAGATGTCCATATGGCTAGGTCATCTGCAAAGGAGGATGTGTGTACTCTGGCTGGAAAATTTTCTGTGATGTCATTTATATATGCTAGGAATAATGTTGGTGAAAGAACTCCTCCTTGGGGGACACCTTGCTCCAGCAGCATCATTTTGCTTGTTTGTCCTTGTACTTTTGTCCTGGCAGTTCTGTTCTCAAGGTAGTGGCTGATCCATTTATACATTTTTCCACAAACATGCATGTTTTGCAGTTTTACTTTCAGTCCTTCCTTCCATACTTTATCAAATGCTTTTTCTAAATCTATCCAGACTGCTAGTGTGTGCTTTTTCTCTTGGAAGGCATCCTCTATTTCCTGAGCTATATAGGTTATTTGATCTTCAGTGGATCTGTACTTTCTGAATCCTGCTTGGTGTGGTGTTAAGAGTTTGTTTTCTTCCAGATGCCATGTTAGCCTGCCATTGATAATGCGTTCCATTAATTTTCCTACACAGCTAAGTAGACTGATAGGTCGATAGCCATTTGGTTCTTCCAGGTCTTTTCCTTTCTTTGGGACTGGTATTAGTATAGCTTCCTTCCATGCATGTGGGACTATTCCTCTCTTCCAGCTGTTATTTAGGACTGCTAGTAGTTTCTTCTTTGCCTTGGTGCCTAGTCCTATTAGCATTTCATTTGTGATTCCATCCTTTCCTGGTGATTTCTTCTTTTTTAGGGTATTCATTGCCTGTTCCATTTCTTCCATTGTTAGATTTGCCATCATATATTCTGCTGCTGTCTCTGTATTTCTATGATGTATCTGTTTGTCTTTGATTGCTTTCTTCTGTTCAGTTGTAATATCAATGTGGTTTGCATTTGCATAGTGTTCCATTAGTGCATTTGCAGCCTTTTTTCCTGTAAGCAAGGCATTTCCTTGTTTAATTGTTATTTGTTTGTTTCTAGGTCCTTCATTGTTCATGGCTTTCACTAGTTTCCATAGTTTGTTTCCATCCCTGTCAAAATTCAGGTTTTCTGTTTTTTCCCTCCAACGATCTCTTGTTGTTTGATTTACTGTTCTTTTATATTTTGCTGAGATGGCTTTGAGAGAGGTATTCGCTTCAATTGTTTGTTCTCTCTCTGCTGTCTTCCTGGCATCTTCAACTTTGTCCTCCAAACTTTGTAGTTCTTCAGTCCAGTATGGTTTGTAATTTTTCCTCGCTCCTCTAGGAATGGACTCAGTGGCTGCCTGTATTATCGCTCTGTTTAGACTTTCCACCATTTGCTTTATGTTGCCATATCGTGTATTTATGTTTTCACAATATTTGTCTGTTAGTATGGCAAATCTGTCCCAATCTGCTCGTTTGTAATTCCAGCGGGGCAAGGGCTTTTGCTCCTGTGGAACATACTCCATATTCATTACAAGCTTGATTGGTCTGTGGTCACTACCTGCTAATTGGTCCAGCACATGGCGATCGATTTTGTGGAGGATGTCTCCTGTGCAGAAAGCTAAGTCTGGAGTAGAAGTGGTAAGCCATCTTCTGGAGTAGAAGCTCGGTGTGTCATCCGCTTTGTTGAGTAGATGGAGATTTGAGTCTATTTCCCAGTCCTCCAATTCATCTCCTCTTTTGTCAGTATCTGGGTATCCCCATCTTTCTGAACGGCTATTAAAGTCTCCGACAATAATGCAGTTTGTGTCGGTTATTTTCATGTTTGAGAGTGTAAGGTCCTTATCTGCTGGGCTATACAGATTGTAGATTCTTATTTTCACGTCCTTTATCATTATATCAACACCTATAATTTCTGTTTGGTTGTCAGAGATCACAGATACTTCGCTGCAAGGTATTGTATTTCGTGTAAGTATTAGAACTCCTCCTTTGTGTCCTTCGCGGTCGAAACGTGTGGCCTGATATCCTCTGACTGAGAATTTGTGATTGGCGTTGAGGTGTGTCTCTTGAATGCATGCCACATCTATTCTATCTTTATGAAGACGCTGTGTTAGGGAGTCTTTCTTCTTGTAAACTCCTTCGGCATTCCACTGTAGTATGTTGAGCGTCCGGGGTATTTGGTCAATAGCTTTTAACCTACTCCTCTGTACCTTGACTCCACAGAACAGGGGAAGGTGACCACCAGTAGTCATGGGTGGACCCCCTCGAGGCAGGGGGCCCGGCACTATCACCGCCTGATGGGACTTCACGGGATTAGCACCATAACGATTAATTTTAATTTGTGACATCATGAATTAAGTTACGTTGCACTGCTTTGTCAAGCCTGTGGCTCAGTACATCCGATTTCGACAAGCATTTATTTGGGATGCTTTCCCTAGCCTTTGACTGTCCCCAGTCTACCTACAAGGCAGCAGGTTTTACGTTGCACTGCTTTGTCAAGCCTGTGGCTCAGTACATCCGATTTTGACAAGCATGTATTCGGGTGCTTTCCCTAGCCTTTGACTGTCCCCAGTCTACCTACAAGGCAGCAGGTTTGTGTGTCTCTTCGTCTGGTCCCTCTCCCTTGACCTGTCCAACATGGGTGGCCCTACCAGTAGCTGTGCTACCGTCGGCATAGCTCTTGTGGTCATTGGGACGCACAAGCCCCTCTACCTCGTCACGGTGGACACACAGCAAAGGGGATTTGCGGGTCTTACTTACTTTATAAAAATGAATTTTAGAAGGACGAGACATACATAACTGTAAAGTATGAAGGGAAAAACTATGTCAAGTAATCGGTTCTTGTATTAACACGATCTTGAAATGGTCTTCATTTCCCCCCCTGGAAACCCTGAAATTCCCCCCTGGGGGAAAATTCCCCACCGGTTGAGAACCACTGCTTTAGCACATGGCTAAAGATTTTTTACCGTATTACTTATAATTGTTTCTAATTTCTGTAAAATTCTTTATAAAATAAGATGTCAAGGTAGACATCATTTGCTTGCTTGTGTTCATTGGCTTGAGCTCCAACGCAAAGTCCTGTATGTCGGATGAAGGCACCCTGTTGTCCAACATCAGTGTGATGTCATACAGGACCTGAGGTTTGCGTGAGTATCCGTTGTCCTATGTCTGGCTTATTGGTGTGCAGACTGGTGGTTCCTCGCCATACAGGCAGACACTCTCCGACTTCGGAGGAATCGGCGATCCTATTGACTTCAGCCAGGACCCCGAAGGGACCTGTTGCCCAGGACGCTCGGCGAGGACGCGTCAATAGGTCTTGGCCAGTATATAACCCGGCCCTGGTGCCTTGGAAACACCTCTGCGTCCCACGACATCATTTGAAACACAGAAGTCACAGAAGAAGGAGTCAACCTAATTTTTTGTTTGTTTTCTTTTGGTTTTACGTTCAGAAGTGCGTTAGCACTTTAAAACATTTTTTATTTCTTTTTTTTTCCAACTTTTATTTCATACAAAGCAATGTGTATTTACAAGTTGTAGTGTGTGTTTCTTTTGTTTGTGTATATTACAGAGCGTTGCCGTTTGTTAGTGTTAAGTGTGACATTGTGAATGAAACATATACAAAAATATATAGTTATGATAATATGACATTTGTGGCATAGTGCATGTAGATACGCATTCCTTGCATATACTTCACTTCCGCAAGCGGAATGCATGAAACACCTGTCCATCTCTCTCTCTCTCTCTCTCTCTCTCTCTCTCTCTCTCTCTCTCTCTCTCTCTCTCTCTCTCTCTCTCTCTCTCTCACGCACACACACAAAACACACGCACACACAATCTCATGCTGTCTGGAGACCGCAGTACATTTAAATGCCACACGCTTGGACAATAAACTTTAAACTATCATTTCCATTAAAATGTGGCTTCCTTGTAATTTCTGGGTCACTAAGCTCCCGAGGCGAAGGTCGTTGGTGTTGTTGCCTGATGACAAATTTCAGGGTGACGCTCTAGTCCATGATATCTTTTGTTTGGGGGACAAGAATCAGGGATTTACTACTAGCAATTAGGGTCCATGGTCTGTCCGCAGGGAGATAATTGGTCAAATTTGTGATAATGTCTGGGTTTTATATACAATGGGAAGGACTTAATACCTGGCCACTAAAAGCCACCTTAGCTTACTGGGTACTTAAAGGGCTCATCGAATTTGTTTATACATGGTGGTGCATATTTTTCTTTTGAAATATATCATTACCATATACCATCATTTTAATACTTAAGATACCGACTTGGTTTAAAGACTGCTACACGCACGCACGCGCGCGTGCGCGCACACACACAATCGTACACATGCGCATGCAAATTCATGCACCACACACGCACACACACCTGCATCCACACACAGACGCATACATATGTTACTGCCAACGGCACATACACCCATCCACAATATATTTCATGTTGCACATTCAAATATAACAATGGGAAAATTAATAATAATAGTAGCAGTAATAATAATAGTATTAATAATAATAATAATATAATTGTAAGATTATTAATACCATCAATAAATACATTTACAGTTGTAGTATCCTTTATTTAAAACAAGTTATTTGCTTCTACTGTAATATGTGCTGTCTTCAGCCAAATATTTTACGAGATTTGCGCTTGTGGGGCTAAGATTAGAATGTTTGCGACTTTTTGTTGATAAAGTTGTTGGACAATTTCTTTGTTGATTGTTCTGTAATTGTATAGTGCTTCGTTTCTTAATGTCCATATAAGATTTCTGTACTCTGCCAATAGAACAAGTAGCTTTGTGTGGGTGTATTGTGTGGAGTAAAGAATGGAATTTATCATGATTGCTTTGTAAACATCTGTTCTGTGTTTCAAATGAGTGTTTAGGATGTTTTGTAGGAGGTTTCTTGTTGGCATGATTGTGTTGCATTCGTAATAGATGTGCTCTTCTGATTCTTGGACGTTCCGCCTACAAAGCTGACACTGTAGTATTTGTTTAGTTATTTTTGCTGTTCTCTCTGTTGTTGGGGTCATGCTGTAAACAAGCCTATATGTAATTTCCCTTGCTTTTGGAGTAATCTGCTTGTTGTGAATATTTGAGAAAATTTCGGTATAATCTTTTATGAAATATCTATGTCCTCTTTTAATTCTGAGATGTACCGGAGTTGCTTGTAATTTAACTAAATGCCTGTAGATTGTATGTGTTTTCTTGTGTAGTAATTTTTCATGTCCTTTAATGGCTGAAATACATGTTTTGTAGAACGTTGGAAGAGTGCCAAAATAATGTGAGGATGTATTCCTAATAGGTTTTAAAGAAGATAGCCTAATTCCAATGTAATAGTGTGCTAAAGGGTGTTTTTCTGGGTGTTGTAGGATTTCACCAACGTGTTTGATCCTAAGTGCTTGTATTTTGGTTGTTATGTCTTGGAGGGCGATACCTCCATCTTTTTTGTCTTGCATGAGTGTAGTATGTTTGATACTGTAGATGGTGCTGCCAAACACAAAGCGTCTAATCTCTTTGTTTATGTTTGTGACAGTTTGACGTGGGGGATCTAGGATTGTGCACAGATATAGTATTTTTGGAATTATATATGTATTAACAATGGTACTTCTACCAAATATGGTAGTTGTTTTGTATTTGTATCACTGTAACATATCTGTTATTGTCTTCTCTAGATGTTGCCAAGTGTCTTTGTGTGTCTGATTTGGTTGACATGGGAAGACTATTCCGTACACTTTTATAAGATTGTTTGATGTTAAGTCAAGTGGAAAATCCGCCTTATTTTTCCATTTGCCTAAGCCCATTATAGTAGATTTTTGGACGTTTAATTTTGCCCCACTCCCTTTGCCGAAAAACGAGAACGTCTCCAAAATGATCCGTACAGATTTTTCAGTGGTTGGAAAGAAAATGGTATCGTCCGCATAAGCACGAAGCTTTTGTTCACCCTTCCCTGGTATGAACGTACCCCTGATATTGTCGTCCTGTCGTATCTTTTCTAGAAGTGGCTCTAGAGCGACAATGTACAGTAAAGGGGACAAGGGACATCCCTGTCTCACTGACCTAGTCAACCTGAAAGAATTGGTTAGGGTATGGTTTAATAGAATCCGACTTTCCGGTTTCAAATATAAAATTTTGACCCATGTCCGAAAATAATTTCCCACGTTGCAGTGTGAGAGAGTTTTGTGGAGGTATGAGTGAGATATTCTGTCGAATGCTTTTTCTTGATCTAAAGAGAGAATTGAGGACTGACAGTTTTTCAGATGTGTGTAGTTGATGATGTCCCTTATGAAGTGTGTGTGTTGCTGGATATTCCGGTGTTGTACACTACATTGCTGGTCTTCATGAATGAGAGATGCCATTACTGGTTTCAATTTATTTGTCAAAGTCTTTGTTAAAATCTTGTAGTCTACATTTAAAAGCGAGATAGGTCTGTAACTCTTTAAAAGTGTCTTGTCAGTGTTCTCCTTCGGAATAAGAGTGATGTAAGACGTGTTGAAACTGGATGGGAGTTCATGTTTGTGGAAAGATTCAGAGAATACTGCTAGTAAAAGGGGACCTAGAAGAGGAAAGAAAAACTGATAGAATTCAGCAGTAATACCGTCAGGGCCAGGCGATTTGCCCTTCTGCATTCCATGAACCGCTTGTGTTATATCTGTTAGTGTTAATTCAGTATCTAGTGTTAGTTTCTGTTCCTCTGTGAGTTCTTTTGTGAATTTCATAAAGTGTTCTTGCACGTGCGCCTGTGTGTTTTCCTCTGTATAAAGGTTCCTGTAATAATCTTCAAAGGCTAAGGCTATTTGTTGTGGCTCGACTTGTATATTTCCTTCCCTGTCAAATATCTGGCCTATTTGTCTGCTGCGCTGTATGTTTTGTTCTAAAGCTAGGTATTGTTTACTCGGTATCTCTTGTGTTATAGTTTGTAACTTTGTTCGCAGTAAAGCCCCCTGAAATCGATGATGTCTGTGGAGATCTAATTCTTCCTGTAATGCTATGATGTGTGGTGAATTTTTGTCTGTCTGTAGTAAGAGCTTAATTGCATTTTCCAATACTTTTTCTTGTTGTAGTTTTTGCTTGTGTATTACTGCTGCTAGTGTTTGTGTTCTCTCTCGTATAGTTTGTTTAAGTGTTTCCCAGAGTTCTCGCGCTTTATCCTCCGGTATATCGCTTGTGTATGTGAGGATCAGTTTTGTTATGCAATCTACATAGTCCTGATTTTGTAAAAGTGTGCAGTTCAGTTTCCAATGGGGAGATCTTCTAAGATGTGGTGTTGCTTGTACTGTGTTTATTGTTGCAACTACGGCCTTATGATCTGTGAAGTTCAGTGTCTCCTGTAAATGCTTGACTTGTGTTATATGATGTGTTATGGCCGCATAAATTCTATCTAATCGCGCTGATCTGTTATGCGCATTGTTTGTGTGTGTTGTATCTGTTCCATGGGGGTGCATCTGCCTGTATGCGTATGTTAGCCCATGGATATCTAAAATTGTTTGCAATGTGTCTAATTGATGTTCCTCCTCCCCCGTTGTGTTTCTAATTTGCATTCTTACATCTCCATTTATAAGGTCGTGCGCCGAAAGTACGCAATTAAAATCACCCCCTAGAATGATGTTGTGACCCAGATATGAGCGTGATAATATATTTTCAAGTGTTTGATAGAAGAGCGGCTGATTTCTGTAGTCAGGCGGTGCATGTATGTTGACAATTGTGTATTTATTTATGTTATTTCTCACCTGTACTATAGCTATCCTACCCTGGCAGTCCCTGTCCTTCTCTATAATCTGCCACGTGTCCGATGTCTGTATTATTGCTGTACCCAATCCGATATGTTGCGTACTAAGACTAAAACATGAGTGTCTTAGACCTAAGCATGTTGTGATATATGATGCGTGTTCATCGGTTTTAACGTTAGCTTCCTGAATGAGTATAAAATCAGGTTTATTTTTGTGTATGAGTGGTATAAGATGATTAATTTTGGATCTTATACCTCGAATGTTAATACTCATTATTTTAATTTCCGCTGCCATTTTTGTTGTAAAATAAGAAACGGTTGAGCATAATTATGTTTCATGTTTCAAAACTGTCTGTATTCATGTTATCATTTCTGGAGATTGTCAGTAGATTCCTTAACGGGCTCGAAATCTCTAAGTCAATAACGAGGCGTGGTGAAGAATCTGACAGGTTTCTTTGTCGTGGTGGTGTGTTAATGTTATCACTGTCTTTTTCGGTCATGGCGCTGGTCGTTATCTGTTCAGTATAATTACTTACGCATTTCTTTTTGTTTGACCTGTGCGCTTCAGGCGGTGTAGGGTAGTCGTGGTTGTTGAGGGGCGGCAGCGTGGTAACCTGTGTTTGGCAGGCTGGAGGTGTCGAGCTCTCACCGTCAGACAGGCTCTTGGTTGAGCGTCCCCTTTTCCGACTGACCAGCTGGAAACCGTCTTCATCCTCCTTACTATGTTGATCTGTCTGGGAGTTCGAAGTGATTTTTTGTGCCAGTATAGGTGCCTTCTGGGTTTGTACTTTGGCCGGACATTTATTACTCCAGTGGGAGTCTTCCCCACAGACTGTACATGCCGTACGGCGCCCCGGAACTGTGATGAAGAGACGGTGTAGCTTGTCTTCTACCCCGTCCAACTCAATGTCCACGTAATGTGGCAGAGGTTCTTTCGGGTTGCACAGAAATAACCACTTGTCCGTGCTGTTTTTCAGTTTATGCACTTCCGCGTTTATATCTCCCGAAATATCCGTGGCTATTTGCTTCACTGTCTCAATCTTAGCGGTTGTAGGCATCCAGTGAATCATAGCCTTGGTCTTTTCCTTCTCTATGTTTTCAATTACGATCGTTACTTTGGGATCCTGCAGTTCATGCTTCATCCCGTGAAGCCGTTCATAATGAGCCGCCTTTGCTTCCGGTGTTAGCGTAGCGTACCATCTTTTAGGGTCCTGAAAGCGGTAGATGGACTTTATCCCTTCCCTACCAATCCCGCAAGGCCCCCTCAAGACGCTCGCCATCAGCGAGTAGTTGAACCGGAATACATGAGGTCCTGATATAGAAAACACAAGTGTGTTCGCTTGATGGAACGCTCCTCCTTCGAAACCTTCACTTGTGTTGACTTTGACACGTTTAACAATTTGGTTTTCCATCTTCGATAATCCGTGATAGAGGAAATCTTCAATACGGAAGCACAGATGCACGTGGTGAAAACAATCGAAAACACTTCCACAAAATTGAAATCACTGATATATTTGAATAATCCGTGACAGAGGAAATTTTAATCCAGATCTACACGTGGTGATACACTATCGAATTCACATCCACAAAATTAGGAGTCAACCTAAGAAAACACGTTGTGAAGAGAAACCAAAGTTTCTTTGACAGTAAAATTGCCAGTGATTCCATGCCCAGTATTCACGCAATACTATACTAATGAAGAATCAGATTCGCTGGGCTGGTCACTTGACTCACATGCCAGATCACAGGCTCCCTAAACGAATTTTTTAAAACTGCGAGCTGTGTTGTAAACGCTCCCAAGGCGGCCAGAGGAAACGCTTTAAAGTCTCTGAAAATCTCGCTAAAAGCTTTTGGAATTCATCACGACACTTGGGAGACTGCTGTCAAAGACCGAAATTCGTGGCATACATCTCGGAACAGTCATAACATCTGATGGGAGATGCCTTGAGGAGACTAGAACAAGAATCGACATGGCAAAGGCAGCCTTTTGCAAGATGAAAAACAAACTGGCCAATACAAATGTGTAAATTTCTACGAGAAAATAAAAGACTGTTGAGGTGCTACATAGATCCTGTACTTGTGTATGAATGTGAAGCGTGGACAAGCTGAAAAAGCATCTGATGGCTGTGGAAATGTATTTTATGAGGAGAACGCAAATAATACCACGGACAGACATAAAGACCAACGGCCAAGTACTACAAGAAACAAATGAAAATCGTAAACTGTTTAGAATTATTATTAGACGTAGACAGTCACCATTCTTTGGGCATGTTCTGAGAAAAATAAATGGGAGAACTTGGTAACAACTGGCAAGATCGAGGGGAAGAGAACAAGGGGAAGACTGAAGTAAATACCTGGATGGCTTGACAACGTGGCATGATCGAGACAAGAACACTGGGCTGTTCGACAACTCTGGTGTTCGAGTGAAATACCGAATCATTGCCAACCACACTTATCGGCATGGCACATGATTGATGAAATGTGAGAATTAGCGCAATCGTTTATTTAATAAGAAAATGCAGCTCTTGTGTGTTATTTTCTTGTGTGTTTCTGTCTTCTTGTGTGTTGATTTGACTACTGAAAGTTTGCGTCAGTTCAATCTCTCCCTGTGGAGAAGTTTCTCTTTCGAGTGGTGGGAAATCTTCTTGGCTTTGTACACTGACTGCTGCTGCTGTTGGTGTCATCGGTTGTCGTCGACTTGGGCATTTATTTGCCCAGTGGTTGTTTTGGCCACACGCTGTACAATTGGTCTTTCTCCCCGGCATCATGATTAACCCTCTGTGATTGTTGTTCGTAATACCAGGAGTGTAGATCCGTACATAATGGGGGGGGGGAAACTTCCTTTGTTGGGTTGCAGAGCGCTCCCTACTTGCCAGCCCCATTCTTTATCCTAAAGACCTCAGCCTTGTCGTCTCCTGTAATACTGTGTACCAGTTTTTTAACTCCTTGAGGGGCAATCGTGACAGGTAGCCAGTGGATGGTCAGCCTGTCTCTTTCTTTGTCTAGATGTTGTAGTGATATTTCTATTCCTAGGTTTTGTAGAGAAAACCTTTTGCCGTGTAATTTCTCATACACGGCTTTCTGAGCCTCTGCTGACAGGTGAAAGTACCACCTAGTGGGAACTTCGAACCTATGCAGGTCGACTCCTGTGTCACAGTGCTACATACAGGTTATAATCGTGATCGTACAGCACACAAGTCTTCGCGTTGTTAGAAACATACTTTATTATCTGAATCATTCTATCTCAGCACACATGATGGAGACTCTCTTCTTGGTGTTGACATCTCTTCTCGCTGGCCCCAAGTGACGTGTGTGTTTTACCTAGATACCCTTCTTCATTCGTGCACACACGTTCACTATGGTTTTCCCCCTAGTCAAGGAATGCGCAGCATTCCTTAACTCTTTACTCCTAACCTAATTCCTCACTGTTACAATACCTCCCCTTCTTCAAAGAGAATTTTTCCTTGAAAAAATCTCAACCCCAACTTTTAATTAGTTAACTTTACATCTCTATTCTACAATAACAACAATTCCATATATTTCCTAAGTCAATTCTCCTATCTCCTCATAGCCAATTGCTAACTAGAGACAATAATATCGAAACTCTCTACAAAACTCTCTACAAAATATAAGCACTTTCTACAAAACTCTCCATAAAATTCCCCACAATACAAAAGTCTCCATAAGCGAACCGCTTTTAACTTTAAAATGTCCATCTAAATTATGATTGACAAAACTGAAGATATTCCCCCCTTATCCTTTATTTCCCCCCTTATTCACATTCTCACACTCTCAGTATTCTAGGATAGACAGAAAAAAATAGCTAGTTTAGATTTGTGTAGGTGCGCACCTGAAATTAATAAAAGTAAGGAAAAAGTAAGAAAGTAAGAAGTAATCACCTTTCTCTTCCCATACATTCTCAAAACTTTATCAAAAAATAAAGTTTCAAAATTTATCTTCAGTTTCCGTCAATAATAATTGTTATTATCAAAAAAATATGTTAATCCAAAACTGCTAGCCTTTGTATTATTCAGATCATCAATTTCCCGTTTACCATTCCTTCCACAACAAAAAACTTCTTAACTATTATTATACTGTTAAGTACAGTCTTCTTCTTCCAATATGCAGTTATTTAAATGCCAAAATTCAACCTGGCATTCCCCCCATATTCTCCCATTAAACGCTGTTCAACCCAGCTCCTATTATAAACCTTGTATATACATTGCATACCCCACATGTAATAACAACATACCCCTCCATTACTACATATAGAGTCACTTCACTAACCACTACTTTAATTCATCTTCTAACTGAACTTCAAAGTAATAATCATTTTAAACACCCTTAAGGTAACTCAATCAACCCAAAACATCGTAAAAATAACCATCTAAGTTAACTTATTTTTCACATTTCATAAAACACAATTGAAGTCCCAACAATTGAGCAAAGCATTTCAATCCCCTCATCATATTTATCCCCCCACATTAATCAATGTACACATACAAATTTCAAGACCATATTCTGAGTACCCAATAATAATTTTCCGCTTTAGAAAAACTCCATCAAGTACCTTTGTAAACACAAAAATATCGTGTCCAACTTCTTCTTCTATCTGCCATCTGCAGAACCTTGTATCACTCTATTCATCTATCACTTCTCCATTTCTTTAATAACCTCAAATTTTTTTCTATAATTGCAATATCTACATCAATGTCGCTATCCTCTCGAGGAGAGCTATCTTCTTTCATATCCGCTTCTTCATCAGTTTCTGACTTTTCATCCATCTCTTGTTCCCCATCTGTATATCCATTACTAGCAACCGCTAATCTCTTCCTTTCTACATCCGATCTAATTTTTCTGTCTTGCCGTCTCAACAAATTTTCAAATAGTGGCATCTCTTCCTCACTCGAAGAATTCTCTCTAAGTTTCCTTTGCCTCTTAATTTCTTTTTCTTTCTGTCTATCCAACTTTCTTTTTACTGCCTGTCTTGTATTCATAAATGGAGGTTCAATATTTTCGGTAACTGACTCTTCACTAATATAATCGTCATACACGTTATTTTCCTCTGTCATGACTGTTTTTGGTACCGTTTCTTCTTGTTCAGCTGTAGTAGATGCTGTTGTTACTTGTTTTCCATTCTCTATAGGTATTGGATATACCGATTGTCTGACAATCTGTCCACCTGACAATATTTCTTCGGAACAATAATTATTATTATTATTCTCTGCATCCCTTTCTTCATTATCCCGCCTTAAGTGTTCTACATGTGAACGTGCAACATGCCCTGAAATTTGATTCTTAATAGTATACGACACTGGACCTTTTTTTTCTAAAATATAGTATCCCGGGACCCAATGAGCATCAAACTTAGAGTTTTTTCTATGTTTTTTATAATATACCCTATCACCTACGTTAAACTCTTGTAAGTGTGCATTTTTATTTGCGTATTTCTTCTGTCTTTCTCTAGCCTTAATTATATTATTTCTTAAACGTACATGTGCTTTATGCATCTCTTGCAACCTTGTTTCTTGAAAATCTTCTCCCAGATATTTTCTCCTAGGTTTTAATAAATTATCAATTGGCAATATTGGTTCTCTTCCATGTACTAAGTAAAATGGTGAGAAACCTGTTCCTTCATTTTCGTGTGTACGTATCGCCGCTAATGCTATCCCCAAATAAAGATCCCAATCCATATCGTGTTCTTCTACATTTTTCGCTAGAATATTGTATAGTGTTCTGTGTTGTCTCTCATTTTTAGCATTAGAAGTTGGTCTGTAATATGAAGTCCTAATGTGTTTTATATTCCAATCTTTTACCAATTTCTCAAACTTTTTATTTACAAACTCTTTCCCATTGTCTGTAAGTATTATTTGTGGACACCCAAACCTTGGTATAAATTCTTGTAAAAGCATATTTATAACTGAATCAGCACTCTTGTCTGGAATTGGATACACTTCTGGCCAAAGACTATATGAATCAACTATATGTAGTAGGTATACATTTCCCGATAATGTTTTTGGATGAGGACCTGAAATATCCAAACTTACTTTCTGCATTGGAAATTGAGGAATATCGGTATCTTGTAAAGGACATTTAATTATCTTCATGTTTCTTAACCTACACTTTTCACATGCTTCAACATATTCATATACGCTTTTGAATAAATTCGGCCAATAATATTTACTGCTAATAGCCTTCACTAACTTATCTCGTCCAAAATGACCATTATTATCGTGGTATGCCTTTAAGACTTCTTGTTCTAAATGTTTCGGAATATATTTTCTTACTCCTTCACCTTTTTCACTGATATAATATAATTGATTGTCTTCTTGTAACTCTACAAACTTTCTTTTAAAACTATTTTCCCCTGTTTCTTTCAATTTCTTTTTTATCTGTACTACTTTTGGATCTAATTCTTGTTCTGTTTTCATATCAAACTGTTCTAAATGTGGGTCTTCTGTTCTAGATTCCGACTCTTGCTCCGATGGTAAACTCTCAAATTCTTCCCTATTTATTATGGCAGAATCTAATATATTTACTTGCCAGTTTCGATCGTCTACCTCTGGTTCAACTTCATCTTCCGTGTTTCCTGATGACTGTGGGTACGGGATTCTAGACAAAAGATCGGCGCACGTATTATGTTTCCCTGACACATATTCAACCTTAGCATTGTACCCTTGTAAATTCAATGCCCACGTTTGTATTTTCCTATTTTGTATTGGTGCTTCTAATATCGACTTTAATGGCATGTGGTCAGTTCTAATAATGAAATTGGCGTTATGTAAGTAATAATTTAATTTTTGCAGCGCGTAGTGTATAGCATATGCTTCCTTCTCAATAATCGGCCATTTGCGTTGAGTTCTGCTGAGTTTATGCGACAAGAAATAGATTGGTCTTTCATTTTTAACCCCTGGTATTCCAGATTCTTCTCCTTCATATGGTTGAACCAAACATGCTCCTATTGCATTGTCTGAAGCATCTGTGTATAGTATTAGCTGTTTATTCAGGTCTGGATGTGTCAATAATGGTACCACCGTTAAGCTATCTTTTAAAAGTTCAAACGCTTTTTGACACTCATCATCCCACTTAAATCTAGCGTATTTTCCCGTTAAATTCGTAATAGGTATTGCTATCCTTGAAAAGGCTGGTACAAACCGCCTATAATACGCACACGTTCCTATAAAAGCCCTCACTTCCTTAACGTTAGTGGGAGGAGGTAACTCTTTAATAACTTTTATCTTTTCCATGTCTGGTTTAATACCTTCCCTATTTATTATATAGCCTAAATATTTTGTTTCTGTCTTTAAAAACTGGCACTTACTAAGCTTTAATTTAACGTCATGCCTTCTTAATCTGTCAAATACTTGTCTAACATGTTTTAAATGATTCTCTACATCTCCTTTCGTAAAAATCAATACGTCATCAATATATGCTAAGGCAAAACTTTGCATACCGTCTAGTACTTCATTTATTAAGAACATATAGTGAGACGGTGCATTTTTCAGACCGAATGGCATACGTAAAAATTCGTACGAACCCATATGAGTACAAAAGGCACTTTTATTTTGCGCGTCTTCCGACATCGGAATACACCAAAATCCTGCCCTTGCGTCCAGCGTTGTGAAATATGTAGAACCATTAAGCAGCCCCAAAATATCATCAATTACTGGCAGTGGGTACGCTACATTTTTAGTAATTTTATTTAACGCCCTGTAGTCACAACAGAACCTGTTCGAACCATCAGACTTGGCCACAATTACCACCGGAGATGACCATTCTGATTTTGATCTTGTTATTATGCCTGCTTTCAACATATCTTCTATTGCCTTTTCTACGACTTCTCTATTTCTTAATGGAGTTCTGTATGGTTTTAAACTAATTGGTGGATGATCTCCCGTGTCTATTTCCATCGTAACTGTTTGTGTCTTACCCAATTCTAAATCATTTATCGCAAACACATCTTGATTTTGCTTTATAAGTTGTTCTAACACTTCCTTATTTTCTGGCGAAGTTTTTAATTGTGCTAACAATTCTTTTTCTCTTGTTACTTTGTCTAGTGAATGTATTTGTGCTGTATTTCTTCTAGATGGATGGATCAATTCATCCATTCTTACGTTCCCTTTTCTTCTGTATCCGCGTCTATTATTACTTCTTTCATTAGAGGTTTCTGAATAACTTATTCCTGCCATATTTACTCTATCTGTTGCCAATATGTCACTAACGTTATGTTCTAGCTTAGCTATTACACATCCTCTGTATAATTTAATTTCTCTACCTGTGTTATTAATAACCATTACTGGAAATGTTAAACTTTTATCTAATTCTATTATTCCATCCGGAACTTCTAAACCTGGCTCATCAATTATTTCATTTTGCAATTCCGTGATTCTGACTATGTTTCCTGCTATATAATACGGGTTTCTCTTCAGTCTTGCTTGTATCAAATTAACTGACTGTGGTTTTAAATTCATGGTCGTTTTGACTCTAACTAGTGTCGACACATGCATATCTTCTTCTAAATCTACGTAAACATCTTGGAATTTTAATTTATGCAAATCAAATAAAAGTCTCACCCCATTTTTCAATAAAAAATCTCGTCCCAATATCATATTTCTATTTAAATCTTTAACCACATGGAACATATGCCTAACATTTATCCCTCCTAATTTCAAATTTATCATCGTTTGTCCTAACACTTCTAATTTTTGTCCCGTTACCGAATGAAGATTCTCCTGAATTCTAAATATTTTACAATTTTTTAACATTCGATATAAAAATGCTTCTTTAATCACGCTAACTTGTGCTCCCGAATCAACTAATGTTCTAACTTTATATTTTCCTATCTGTACTATACATGAGCTAGGATCTACCATATTTAATGACAATTGTTTTACCTCGGCTTGTTTTTTATTTCTCAACGTTCTATTATACTCATCCTTTGGGTTTTTAATATATTGATGCCCTTTTTGGATCTTACTATCTTCCCTCCTACTGCCGATCCTATTCAGTAAGCGGGATGCCAATTTCCCTGATTTCCTGACCTTCTAAAATTTCTCTGTATTTCTCCAGAATTCCAATTTGCTGGTCTGCCATTTGCCATTCTATTCTGTATACTCGTCTGAACACCTCTACTATTTTGCGTATTCGATGGGCCACTTCTGTTACCACAAAAGCGAAAAATGTGCCCACGTTGGTGACATCCCCAACAAACCACATTCGAGTTATTTGTGTTACCTTCCATGTTTCTTACAGTATTTCTCACTTGTCCTCTTCTATCTTGATTATATACATTCTCGTTTCTTTGCACCATCTGTATTTCTCCTCGTCTTCCTCTCCATCCATGTCTATACTGTCCTATTTCCATAGGTTCTTCAATTCTATCTTCCGAACTACTACCTAACTCTCGTCCTACCCTTAACCTAAACCTCCTCCTCAAGCTTTCCTCTTGTATAGCGATATCTACCGCTTGTGACAATCTTGCAGGATTCTCTCTTAATAATTTAAATTTCAATCCATCTGACCTAATCCCATCAACAAAAATCCCTACTAACATCCGTTCCACTTCTTCTGCTCGTACATTCTGTCCTAAAAATGACTCTTCAGCTAAATTGATTAACCTGTCACTGTATAACTGAACACTTTCTGTGCTGTTTTGTCTAGTCTGTCGCAATACTGAGAATGCGTGTTGTGGATCAGTAATTTCAGCATATTTTCTTGCGAGATCATCTTTAAATTCTTCCCAGGTTTCACCTCCTGCTGCCTCTAACTTTCTTCTTATATGGTCAGAAACTGGACTTGTACTTGTTCTGTATGCCAAGTTCTTTTTCTCTCCATCTGTAGCGTTTACTAAATATGCATGTTTTTCAATAGAAATAATCCATTTCTTAAACTGATTTGCTTGACCACTAAATCTTTCAACATCAGTGCTTATATTTTGTTGTCTTAACACTGCATCCAACCTTGATATTGCCCCGCCAACGCCAGTCAGTACCTGTGAAAAATCTTGGGATTCCATCCTAAAATTTATAATTATCAAGCAATATACAAATATTTCAAACAATATTAATTTCAAACCCAGCAACAATACATAATCTGTTAATTACTCTAATATTATCTAATTATCTTAACTAAAGCCTCCAATCGAAGATCCTGACGAAGAAATATTCCTGTTTCAACCCTGAATTCTGACAAAAGAATTTAAATGACCTCCTGATTCAGAATTACCTACACCACATAAAAAAGGACTCTAATCAAGCTCGTTAAAATGAGCAGAACAACGAAGAGCCTCTGGGTTTCTTTCCTTCATAATTTAATCGAAGTTGAAGTCAGATCTTTCCAATTATTTCCTGACGTTGATTATGCTCGATATCAGGCTCGCAACAAGACTGATTACTTGCTCGATTACTGTAGATTCCCTTCAAGTAAGGTCACCTTCACGCAAGCGACAATTGCTCACGACTTCAGCAAAAAAAAACTCACTTTCCAGCAGCAATCTGTGATTTTCATATATATATTTCAGCGCAAACGTAATCCAGTCAACAACAATTGGACTTAAAGCTGACGCTATCCAGTCTCTTATTTTCATGTGGGACTCTCGCCATGGTCATTTTTAAATTACTTTATCCAAACCCCGAGTTGAGACAAGTTTCATTTATGCCTTCCTTTAATTGAAGTGACTGTAGAGAGTATTGCAGACCTTGATTTCATAATTATGGAATTTGCACCATAACCTTGACTTCACCTTCAACAGTCCCACGGGTTAAAACTCATAATTTGTACTGATTTTTGATGCAGAACGGCATTACTTGATCTCAATATACCATTTTGCGTTGGTCAATTCTCCAGTTAATTTCATAATTATGTAATAACATCAGTCTTTCAAAAAAATATAAGTATCAATCAAACCTTTTTTTTTTAGCGCTGACCTTGAAAATGGATCTCCTTCTTAACCAGGAATCCAGTGAGAACCCAGAACAGCTACCAACAGTCGGCTTTCATCTGTTGCGTTTCTCAATATTTACTTCTCCAGACACGCCAGACATAACCATCTTCTATGGCGGTACTCTCTCTCTCCGCGACCTCCCATGTTTCATAAATTCACGGCACCAAATCAACCTGTGTCACAGTGCTACATACAGGTTATAATCGTGATCGTACAGCACACAAGTCTTCGCGTTGTTAGAAACATACTTTATTATCTGAATCATTCTATCTCAGCACACATGATGGAGACTCTCTTCTTGGTGTTGACATCTCTTCTCGCTGGCCCCAAGTGACGTGTGTGTTTTACCTAGATACCCTTCTTCATTCGTGCACACACGTTCACTATGGTTTTCCCCCTAGTCAAGGAATGCGCAGCATTCCTTAACTCTTTACTCCTAACCTAATTCCTCACTGTTACACTCCTCCTCCAAAAGGTACACCTCCTGGACCAGTTAGGGCACTCATAATAAGTGCAGGTGTTGCTTTAGCAGCCGCCCCGGGACCAGTTATGGAACACACTATCGTTCCGGACTGGTGAAGTAGCTGGACATCGTAGTTGTTTTCCGAGACCAAGAATTCAGTAATATTTGAATACATCTTGAAATTTGTTGTTTCCGGTTATAAAACCGACGAAATATCTAGAATATCAACTCCAACGAATATCACCACAAAATCCGGAAAAATTACACCAGTTTTTATCAATTTGAATAGTTCACTTTGAGTTTTAGAAAAATCAAGACTTTGCTGTCAGATTCAGTCATAAAGAAGATGTCACGTAGACACCATTTGAAACTATGCCGTGGAATAAGTACGAAGAACAGAAGTCGTGGGGTGTCAACAACCCATGTGTAAGGCATAATAAGATTACTTCTCCCACACCACACAAGAAACTTGCAAGTCGTGTGAGAGGAAATAAATGATACATTTTATTGCCGTTGGCTCTTTACAAGTACGTAACAGTCGCTATCAAACCACACACAAAGCCACAGAATTGCCTATCACTAGTTTCCTAAACTCTAATGCTATCTCTATCTATTTGGTTACACAAAACTCCTATCAACACTAAACGAGGTGCTCGCTACAAAGTCAGTCCCCAGTCTGACTTTCTTACTCGCGTGGCTACACAGCACGCGGAAGGACCTTGAGGTGTCCTTCGGCTTTTTGCGTGCCCTTACACCTGGCACGCTTACATTAGTTGTCTTCTGTTGAGTGGCAATCGTGGCTATCACGTAGGCGTGATTCTGTCGTGACCAGAGTGCTAACTATCTGGTCAACGTCTCCGTGTCTCATGAGAGAACTAGTTAATAGTCCCCCATTCTATCACCTACCCTGCCCTTATATCGGGGCACTGTATCACCTCTAATCTATTTGAGGTTGACCACTCCTCCCGGTGGTCTTCTATCTTGAGGCAGACCTCCGGCCTTTATGTTGCAGTCTTTGACACACACCCTCCCCTCCTGTGTTGCGTCATCAACTTTGACTCATTGGTTGTGACGCAAGGGGTTTCTAAAAAATTAGTGTCTCTAATTTTTGTCAAAGACTGTAGATAACCTGGCTTTGGGTAACTGCATAGACTTCTACTGACTAATGTCACAATGTAGTATCACTTTACTTGGCTACTGGCAATCGCCACAAACTTGTCTGGTTGGCGTGAGCCCTATTCTCAATCGCAATATTATATTAATTAGAGGTATGCCTGAACCGGACCGTTGTCTTATAAGACCTGCCCTCCAATAGTAAATTAACTTACTACCCATACAAAGTTGACTTTCTTAGGGTCAACACATGAATTGCTTCATGTCCCCCATATAATATTAAACAACCATTACCCAAGCTGTGTGCGACAGGCTTTACCTATCTCGCTTTCGCGTGTAAAGTTATATTTCACTGTTAAGTTAGTGTTTCGTTGTCTATTATGTTCCCTGACCCGGAGTTATCTCCCTTTGATCTACAAAATATGTATGCAATTTATATGTTTGTTTTTCTGGTTGTTTGCGTGTTTGGATGTAATTAATAATATAAGCTAACTTCTAACGTGTATCTAACTATCATGTGTATGTAAGTTAGTTTTCAAGTGCCATAATTCGGTTGAATGTGGTCCGTTTATTGATATTTCATAGTCAACATCTGAAATTTTACGTACAACCTTGAATGGCCCTTGCCATGAGGTCAATAATAAATTTCGTTTGTCTGGAAGTAACAAAAGTATGTCTTGATCTGGTTCAAGATCAATTGTTTTCGCACCTTTGTTTGCATATTGGCGGTAGATTTGACCCTTCCTCTCCAAAGCTGCCTTAGCTATAATACACGATTTCATGATTTTGTCTCGTGTTTCTGTCACCATTTTATAAGGTGTTTTTGGGGTGGGGATTTCAATGGAATTAGTTATCACCTGATGATAAATGGTTAGGGGTCCACGTGGGTTAGCCCCGTACACTAATTCAAACGGTGAGAAACCCGTGCTTGAATGGGGAATCTCCCGATAGGCGAACAGCACTGTTGGTAACAGTGTATCCCAATCAGCTGGGTTTTCTGCTGTCACCTTAGCCAGCATATGCTTAAGATCTCCGTTAATTTTCTCTACTATTCCATTGCTGGCTGGATGGTATGCTGTTGTAAAATGTTGTTTAATCCCTAACATTTTTGTAAGGGCTTGCGTTGCAGCCGATATGAATTGAGTTCCACGATCGGATATTATGGTCCGTGGAAATCCGAATCGTGAGAACAGGTGTAGAAATACATTGGCAACGTCTTTGGAGGTGATGTATTTCAAAGCTACTGCCTCAACCCACCTTGAACACAGGTCGACCATCGTTAATATGAAGCGATTTCCTTTGCTGGACACCTGATTCAGGGGTCCAACAATATCTAACGCCACAATCTCAAATGGCCTAGAAGCCAGTGTAGAAGGTTGTACTTCAGCTGTAGGATGTTTACCCTTACGTACTAATTGTTGACAGACATTACAAGAACGACAAAATAATTTTATATCATTGCAAAAACCTGGCCAATAAAAATGAGCCTGAATTCTGGCACTGGTTTTGTCGTATGCAAGGTGACCAGCAAACGGTGACTCATGTGCAATCTTTAGCACAGTAAGGCGGTGTTGTACAGGTAACACCGTTTGCTGAATCTCATGGTTACCAGTTGTATAATATCTAGTAAGAATGCCATTATTAAGCCTAAAGAACCATGATGCGTTTTTGGTCACTTTGGCTCTTTCTTTCAATAATTTTAAATATGGAGACACACTAGGATCAGCTTTCTGCTGTTCTATGAATTTCTGTCTGTTGGTATCATCTGTGCCAGTTGGGGAAAGCAACAGTAGTCTCTCATCTTGTAGTGTGTCTTGATGTTTTATAGTGTCTGCTCTGGTTGTCGCGTTAGCTGCATTTAACCTTTCCCATGCAGCTATTTCATCGCTAGTACATTGTTTCAGTTGGGGTAAGCAACCCAAAATTAAATCAGTACAAGGGTTGTCAAGTATTGCACAAGTAAAGGTACCAGAAAGGAAAGGAGTGTTAATACGGGCTTTGGCCAAAGGGTAAATTTCAATGTTACCCGAAAAGGTTCGGCATTTGACAGAGTCACCTGTATAGTCATCTGGACTCACCAGTTCCTTTCTAAGACCAATAAGGGTGCTGCCGCTGTCCAGCAAACATTGGCATGGTCTATCGTTGACCATTGCATTGTGGAACACCAAATTGCCTCTGGAGGCTAATGCTGCATTTACATTCTCAGTTGAGAACGGTACTGTATGTCCACATTCTAATTTTCCGTCTGCATGAAATTGGTGACATCGTTCACAACTGTCAAAACTTAATATATCGTTTACACAACACGCCTCTTCAGATTGGTTAACAGGTAAATCATTTTCAACCTCACACTCAGTCTCACTACCACTATCAGAAGATGTATCAATCAAAATAGCATTGTTGGCTTTCATACGTTGGCGGCCCAGGCACTTATTTGAATAATGGCCGTAGCTGGAACAAAAGAAGCATTTGATTGCACGCCTGTATGCAGATCTTTTGTTTTGCTGCTTCTTAATAACATTTTCAAGATGCGCCGGATAATTTGGCGATTTGTCACACATAGAATAAGTGTCATGCAAAAGTTGACAATAAATACATTTTGACACTTTCCTATCTTTCTTGTCGATTTTCTGAAAGGGTTTTCTCTTACTCTGATAGTTTTTAGGTTGGTCTTTCACAAAAGAAACTACTTCAGAGTCATTTTAGGTCTTAAAAATATCTCTGTTTGAAGAAAAATATGCTGACCCTTTCTTTTCGAACTGCTCTATGTTCTCAATGTCTGACTGCTGCTAGAAATTTAGCAAAAGGAGATGGTATAGTGGATATGACTTTATCCATGGCTATTAAATTTTTAAGTCTGTCAAAGTCTTTTCCTATGTTAGCTGCTTTAAGCCACCTATTTAGTACACTCTGAACATTTGAGACGTAATCAATGAAAGTCTCACTAGGTTTAGGTTTTAAATTTGAGAACTGAACCTGATACCCAGGGGCATCAAGTAAAAAGTGTTGCATTATCCTATCATGGATGTACTGATAGTTAGATCTAAGATCTGTTGGTATTGATTCTATCACTTTAAGGGGCTCACCACTCAGGTTCTTCATATAAATCATAGCCCACATCTCTATTGGAACTTGGTGATATTTAAACTGATACTCGACATTTTCTGTCCAGGCTGATATGGAGTCTTCTTTACAATATGGTTTGATAATATTTTTGTATTTGTTGAACTTATTTTCTTCTTGGTGACTTTTTAGTTTAGTGGCAGAGATCTCTGCGTGTGAGTCTACATCCATACCTTTCATCTTTAACTGTGTCTCTGATTCTACTTGTATTTGTTTTTCCTTAACTCTTGCCATTTCATCTATCTCTTTTTGCTTTAATTCTTTCTCCTGATCTAATTGCTTTTGCTTTAATTCTTTCTCTTGATCTAATTGCATTTGCTTTAAATCTAATTCCTTCTGTTTAATTTCCTTATCTTGTTCTAACTGTTTTTGTTTTGTTATCTCAGCTAGTTCTGCAATCTCCTTTAGGTGTTGTCTTTCTCGTGCGCGTTCATCTCTTTCTGCATCCTTTGCTTCTTTAAATTTCTTATCAGCATATTCTTCTAGCTCTTTACCTGTGTATTGCATTTATTTGCCTGCTTTTACGAAATCAGCTAAAGTAGCCATGATGTTAGGTAATTAGCTAGCGTTGACCTACCCTGTACTATTTAATCACTTATTTTTCTTTGATATGTTATGGTTCTTAATATCTGAGCACTGCAACTTGTAATCTTTGTATATACCCTGAAAAATTTAATCCTGAAAAAACAGAGCACAAAAGTATGCTAATGCATCACAAGCTGAAAAAGAGATGCACTATTAATCACATTGCATGCCAAATATATTGAGTATACTCAACTTATTGTTCCCGAGACTCAGGAACACACTCCGGTAACACAGATCACCTTGTTTGGCACTTCGGCATAGACACGAGTATTCTAATCAGGTCACCTGTTTGGCACTTCGGCATACACACCAATTTTCTAATCAGCTGTTGTTCACCCTGGTTTACAGAGCAGCAACAATTAACAAATAGTAAACGACATATATATTTCGACAATTTGGTACAATCACAATGACATGCCCACGAACAAAACAGAATATAGTTTACTTAATATTAAATTGTCAATGTCCTGTCTTCGTTCTAACTTTTTATGCCTTTCGTCACTAACCTGGTTTAATCTATGTAAGTGATGTGCAGACCAAGTCTAATTTGCATGGCGAAAAGTAGTGCCATCGTGACGGTAAACACAAGAAAAAGTACGAAAAAAAAATTCAATAACTGCTTTCAAATAAATAAAAATATATTAATATTGTTTAAATAAACAAATATATTCAATTACTAACTCAGATAAACAAATAATAGGTAATATAAAGTACTGATTCAGGCGGGCAGCAGCTTAACGATTTGTAAACATTCAGATGCTGAATACCAATGGCGTAGAACAACTGCTTGTCAATCGTAACACGTCAGAGGCGCAGCGCTATTTTTAGCTTGCAAAAATCGATAATGTTGCTTGCTGTGTATCGCTCCGCCAAGAATCATTTTTGATTGTTATTCATAAATAACTAAATAATTACATGAATAAATAACAGAAAATAATAATATCAATACTTACAACTTTGAAGAACACATGATTTAAGTATATAATATTTTACTAACACAAATAAGTATTATTTCGTCACGATAGGCACAGTTTCGTTAGCAACTTGTCCTAGTCTGCACACGTCAATCCGTCACTGACACAAATTAAATTCACTACTTCACTATTTGTAACCTTAGTCTAGAGCCGTGGATGAGTGTATTAGCTTGGCTCTTTCGTCCAAGCCACACTTCTGACACCACATTAATCTTTGCCTGTCAACAACCCATGTGTAAGGCATCATCAGATTACTTCTCCCACACCACACAAGAAACTTGCAAGTCGTGTGAGAGGAAATAAATGATACATTTTATTGCCGTTGGCTCTTTACAAGTACGTAACAGTCGCTATCAAACCACACACAAAGCCACAGAATTGCCTATCACTAGTTTTCCTAAACTCTAATGCTATCTCTATCTATTTGGTTACACAAAACTCCTATCAACACTAAACGAGGTGCTCGCTACAAAGTCAGTCCCCAGTCTGACTTTCTTACTCGCGTGGCTACACAGCACGCGGAAGGACCTTGAGGTGTCCTTCGGCTTTTTGCGTGCCCTTACACCTGGCACGCTTACATTAGCTGTCTTCTGTTGAGTGGCAATCGTGGCTATCACGTAGGCGTGATTCTGTCGTGACCAGAGTGCTAACTATCTGGTCAACGTCTCCGTGTCTCATGAGAGAACTAGTTAATAGTCCCCCATTCTATCACCTACCCAGCCCTTATATCGGGGCACTGTATCACCTCTAATCTATTTGAGGTTGACCACTCCTCCCGGTGGTCTTCTATCTTGAGGCAGACCTCCGGCCTTTATGTTGCAGTCTTTGACATGGGGACAGTCCTGCGATCATTCATCACAGGTAATTTTTTTCTATTTTGGTTAGAAAACGTTGTGAAGAGAAACTAAAGTTTTTCTACAACTGATGATCGCCAGTGATTTCACATGAATAATCAAGAAGAAATAAAAATATAGGTTATACAATTCTCGCACTTGTAAAAAAAGAGCCATAAATTTTACAAATCTTTTGCACATGGCTAAAGGTTTTCATCGTATTAGTTGTAACCTTTCTAATTGTTTTTAATTTCTGTAAAATTCTTTATAATAAGTGAAGATAAATATACAATTATTTAAATCACATAATATATTTATAATGCAGTTAGTAATGTCCCTTGAAGAAACTTTTTTGTTATGTCCCTTCCCACAATGTAGTCTTCTTTCTAATGTAGCTTTATTCCCACTCCCTAATACTCCCTATCTCCTCTTCTTCTCTCTACCCCCCCCCCCGGTCTGTTATTAAAAATATAAAAATATAAGATATCATAGCTTATTTCATATCAATGTTGTATGTTCAGTTTATGCATGAGAATGAGAAAACGGCACATTCTTGTAAAGTACACTACTTCACGTCATGTACACAAAATGAATGTTATCTCTTGTAGTGGACACAACCACAGCACAATAACTAGGCACAAGAACGAGCTGCTATCTATCCTAAGGATACCATCTTACACAATCTCAACCAAATCAGAGAGACACAAATTTTAGTGAAAGTAAACAAAGCCATCCAGCAACTTTCCAGCGGTAAAGCGCCTGGTCCTGACTCCATCCCAGCAGAGATATACAAGGCAAGTGGGCCGGTTCTAATAGAGCAGCTTCACCAAGTCTTTACAAACATATTTCAAGGACGCGTCAATAGTCCACCTATACAAACGTAAAGGAAACCGCCATTCCTGCGACAACACCTAGGTTGGTGTAAACAGTTGAAAAGAAAACACACGCCGGCTGGCCAAAATAATGCTGAGATTAAACAGTTATAATAACCCATAGCAAAACACCAGCAAATGACTATGGAGTCAAATATATTTCCCGCATTCCAGTCCAGCATTTCTACAAGACACTCCGGACAATCTATGTCTTTACATGTGCTAGAATTTTCGATTACACGTCTTCCTCAACGTATCAACTCCGTATTGTTGTTACCAATCGTGACAAGAACTGTGCTTCAGAGAAAGAGCTTGTAAAACATTGTTGTTGTTGGCGTACACAGTGTTTTTAAGCGTACAAGCTTAATCTGTGCGTTTGCTTGTGGAATTTTCAGTTATAAGGCCTCCTGAAGGCTTCAGGTCCTATTTCCAACCGCGACACGAAATGTCCTGCAAAAATTGAGCTGGTAAAAACAGTTGTTGTATGGGTACACAGACAGTTAAAGCGCAGTTGGGTATTTCTTGAAATAGCTTCGCCACATACATACTACGATTAGTTTACCGAGAAGGACAAAGCAAGGGGAGCTAAACTATTCATGTCTGTATTGATTCCTGACGTCCTTGGCGTGTCTGGCCCTAAAAGCTAATTTAAGGTTCAGTAGCAGTTGCGGTAACGCAGTAGCCAGCAGACCTGCCTGCCGGTCCGTTGATCATATGTTCGAATCCCAAGCGAGGTTGGGAATTTGTATCTTCAGAGACTTGGCAGGTTAACCTAACTTGAAATGGGGCTAGGGAATTTTGTTGTTCCGAATCTTAGCAACTAGTTGAATATGTTGTAGATGTGATACGATATTACACATGCTTCTTTCGACTCATAGTATGACTGGCGTCTGTGGCTTAAGGACCGTGAACTCAGTTTCACAATTCCACATTATAGGTTCGAAAGTCTCAGGTGATTTGAAAGCATTGCGTTGATTATCACATTGGTATGAGCGTCAGTGGTTCAGAAAGCAATGGCAAACTACTGGAAGTAACGTCGTCTAGACATAAACAAACTACTGGAAGCAACATTGCCTAGATATAAACAAACTACTGGAAGTAACATTGTGTAAATATAAACAAACTACTGAAAGCAACATTGCCTAGATATAAACAAACTACTGGAAGCAACATTGTCTAGATATAAAGAAACTACTGAAAGCAACATTGCCTAGATATAAACAAACTACTGGAAGCAACATTGTCTAGATATAAACAAACTACTGGAAGCAACATTGTCTAGATATAAACAAACTACTGGAAGTAACATTGTGTAAGTATAAACAAACTACTGGAAGTAACATTGCCTAGATATAAACAAACTACTGGAAGCAACATTGTCTAGATATAAACAAACTACTGGAAGTAACATTGTCTAGATATAAACAAACTACTGGAAGCAACATTGTCTAGATATAAACAAACTACTGGAAGCAACATTGTCTAGATATAAACAAACTACTGGAAGTAACAGTGTGTAAATATAAACAAACTACTGGAAGTAACATTGCCTAGATATAAACAAACTACTGGAAGCAACATTGTCTAGATATAAACAAACTACTGGAAGTAACATTGTGTAAATATAAACAAACTACTGGAAGCAACATTGTCTAGATATAAACAAACTACTGGAAGCAACATTGTCTAGATATAAACAAACTACTGGAAGTAACATTGTGTAAATATAAACAAACTACTGGAAGTAACATTGTGTAAATATAAACAAACTACTGGAAGTAACATTGTCTAGATATAAACAAACTACTGGAAGCAACATTGTCTAGATATAAACAAACTACTGGAAGTAACATTGTGTAAATATAAACAAACTACTGGAAGCAACATTGCCTAGATATAAACAAACTACTGGAAGCAACATTGTCTAGATATAAACAAACTACTGGAAGTAACATTGTGTAAATATAAACAAACTACTGGAAGCAACATTGTCTAGATATAAACAAACTACTGGAAGCAACATTGTCTAGATATAAACAAACTACTGGAAGTAACATTGTGTAAATATAAACAAACTACTGGAAGCAACATTGCCTAGATATAAAGAAACTACTGGAAGCAACATTGCCTAGATATAAACAAACTACTGGAAGTAACATTGTCTAGATATAAACAAACTACTGGAAGTAACATTGTGTAAATATAAACAAACTACTGGAAGCAACATTGTCTAGATATAAACAAACTACTGGAAGTAAC
Source organism: Cepaea nemoralis (assembly GCA_014155875.1). NCBI lineage: Eukaryota > Metazoa > Mollusca > Gastropoda > Stylommatophora > Helicidae > Cepaea > Cepaea nemoralis. Next base: position 548,711 of record JACEFZ010010233.1, on the reverse strand, counting down.
ATTGTGTAAATATAAACAAACTACTGGAAGCAACATTGCCTAGATATAAACAAACTACTGGAAGTAACATTGTGTAAATATAAACAAACTACTGGAAGTAACATTGCCTAGATATAAACAAACTACTGGAAGCAACATTGTCTAGATATAAACAAACTACTGGAAGTAACATTGTGTAAATATAAACAAACTACTGTAAGCAACATTGTCTAGATATAAAGAAACTACTGAAAGCAACATTGCCTAGATATAAACAAACTACTGGAAGTAACATTGTCTAGATATAAACAAACTACTGAAAGCAACATTGCCTAGATATAAACAAACTACTGGAAGTAACATTGCCTAGATATAAACAAACTACTGGAAGCAACATTGCCTAGATATAAACAAACTACTGGAAGTAACATTGCCTAGATATAAACAAACTACTGGAAGCAACATTGTCTAGATATAAACAAACTACTGGAAGTAACATTGTGTAAATATAAACACACTACTGGAAGTAACATTGCCTAGATATAAACAAACTACTGGAAGCAACATTGTCTAGATATAAACAAACTACTGGAAGTAACATTGTGTAAATATAAACAAACTACTGGAAGTAACATTGTGTAAATATAAACAAACTACTGGAAGTAACATTGTGTAAATATAACAAACTACTGGAAGTAACATTGTGTAAATATAAACAAACTACTGGAAGTAACATTGTGTAAATATAAACAAACTACTGGAAGTAACATTGTCTAGATATAAACAAACTACTGGAAGTAACATTGTGTAAATATAAACAAACTACTGGAAGCAACATTGCCTAGATATAAACAAACTACTGGAAGTAACATTGTGTAAATATAAACAAACTACTGGAAGTAACATTGCCTAGATATAAACAAACTACTGGAAGCAACATTGTCTAGATATAAACAAACTACTGGAAGTAACATTGTGTAAATATAAACAAACTACTGGAAGCAACATTGTCTAGATATAAAGAAACTACTGAAAGCAACATTGCCTAGATATAAACAAACTACTGGAAGTAACATTGTCTAGATATAAACAAACTACTGAAAGCAACATTGCCTAGATATAAACAAACTACTGGAAGTAACATTGCCTAGATATAAACAAACTACTGGAAGCAACATTGCCTAGATATAAACAAACTACTGGAATTAACATTGCCTAGATATAAACAAACTACTGGAAGCAACATTGTCTAGATATAAACAAACTACTGGAAGTAACATTGTGTAAATATAAACAAACTACTGGAAGTAACATTGCCTAGATATAAACAAACTACTGGAAGCAACATTGTCTAGATATAAACAAACTACTGGAAGTAACATTGTGTAAATATAAACAGACTACTGGAAGTAACATTGTGTAAATATAAACAAACTACTGGAAGTAACATTGTCTAGATATAAACAAACTACTGGAAGCAACATTGTCTAGATATAAACAAACTACTGGAAGTAACATTGTGTAAATATAAACAAACTACTGGAAGCAACATTGCCTAGATATAAAGAAACTACTGGAAGCAACATTGCCTAGATATAAACAAACTACTGGAAGTAACATTGTCTAGATATAAACAAACTACTGGAAGTAACATTGTGTAAATATAAACAAACTACTGGAAGCAACATTGTCTAGATATAAACAAACTACTGGAAGTAACATTGTGTAAATATAAACAAACTACTGGAAGCAACATTGCCTAGATATAAAGAAACTACTGGAAGCAACATTGTCAAGATATAAACAAACTACTGGAAGCAACATTGCCTAGATATAAACAAACTACTGGAAGCAACATTGCCTAGATATAAACAAACTACTGGAAGCAACATTGTCTAGATATAAACAAACTACTGGAAGTAACATTGTGTAAATATAAACAAACTACTGGAAGCAACATTACCTAGATATAAAGAAACTACTGGAAGCAACATTGCCTAGATATAAAGAAACTACTGAAAGCAACATTGCCTAGATATAAACAAACTACTGGAAGCAACATTGCCTAGATATAAAGAAACTACTGGAAGCAACATTGCCTAGATATAAACAAACTACTGGAAGCAACATTGCCTAGATATAAACAAACTACTGGAAGCAACATTGTCTAGATATAAACAAACTACTGGAAGTAACATTGTGTAAATATAAACAAACTACTGGAAGTAACATTGTGTAAATATAAACAAACTACTGGAAGCAACATTGCCTAGATATAAAGAAACTACTGGAAGCAACATTGCCTAGATATAAAGAAACTACTGAAAGCAACATTGCCTAGATATAAACAAACTACTGGAAGCAACATTGTCTAGATATAAACAAACTACTGGAAGCAACATTGTCTAGATATAAACAAACTACTGGAAGCAACATTGTCTAGATATAAACAAACTACTGGAAGTAACATTGTGTAAATATAAACAAACTACTGGAAGTAACATTGTGTAAATATAAACAAACTACTGGAAGCAACATTGCCTAGATATAAAGAAACTACTGGAAGCAACATTGCCTAGATATAAAGAAACTACTGAAAGCAACATTGCCTAGATATAAACAAACTACTGGAAGCAACATTGCCTAGATATAAACAAACTACTGAAAGCAACATTGTCTAGATATAAACAAACTACTGGAAGCAACATTGTCTAGATATAAACAAACTACTGGAAGTAACATTGTGTAAATATAAACAAACTACTGGAAGCAACATTGTCTAGATATAAACAAACTACTGGAAGCAACATTGTCTAGATATAAACAAACTACTGGAAGTAACATTGTCTAGATATAAACAAACTACTGGAAGCAACATTGTCTAGATATAAACAAACTACTGGAAGCAACATTGTCTAGATATAAACAAACTACTGGAAGCAACATTGTCTAGATATAAACAAACTACTGGAAGCAACATTGTCTAGATATAAACAAACTACTGGAAGTAACATTGTGTAAATATAAACAAACTACTGGAAGCAACATTGTCTAGATATAAACAAACTACTGGAAGTAACATTGTGTAAATATAAACACACTACTGGAAGCAACATTGCCTAGATATAAACAAACTACTGGAAGCAACATTGTCTAGATATAAACAAACTACTGGAAGTAACATTGTGTAAATATAAACAAACTACTGGAAGCAACATTGCCTAGATATAAAGAAACTACTGGAAGCAACATTGTCTAGATATAAAGAAACTACTGGAAGCAACATTGTCTAGATATAAACAAACTACTGGAAGTAACAGTGCCTAGATATAAACAAACTACTGGAAGCAACATTGCCTAGATATAAACAAACTACTGGAAGTAACATTGCCTAGATATAAACAAACTACTGGAAGCAACATTGTCTAGATATAAACAAACTACTGGAAGTAACATTGTGTAAATATAAACACACTACTGGAAGTAACATTGCCTAGATATAAACAAACTACTGGAAGCAACATTGTCTAGATATAAACAAACTACTGGAAGTAACATTGTGTAAATATAAACAAACTACTGGAAGTAACATTGTGTAAATATAAACAAACTACTGGAAGTAACATTGTGTAAATATAAACAAACTACTGGAAGTAACATTGTGTAAATATAAACAAACTACTGGAAGTAACATTGTGTAAATATAAACAAACTACTGGAAGTAACATTGTCTAGATATAAACAAACTACTGGAAGTAACATTGTGTAAATATAAACAAACTACTGGAAGCAACATTGCCTAGATATAAACAAACTACTGGAAGTAACATTGTGTAAATATAAACAAACTACTGGAAGTAACATTGCCTAGATATAAACAAACTACTGGAAGCAACATTTTCTAGATATAAACAAACTACTGGAAGTAACATTGTGTAAATATAAACAAACTACTGGAAGCAACATTGTCTAGATATAAAGAAACTACTGAAAGCAACATTGCCTAGATATAAACAAACTACTGGAAGTAACATTGTCTAGATATAAACAAACTACTGAAAGCAACATTGCCTAGATATAAACAAACTACTGGAAGTAACATTGCCTAGATATAAACAAACTACTGGAAGCAACATTGCCTAGATATAAACAAACTACTGGAATTAACATTGCCTAGATATAAACAAACTACTGGAAGCAACATTGTCTAGATATAAACAAACTACTGGAAGTAACATTGTGTAAATATAAACAAACTACTGGAAGTAACATTGCCTAGATATAAACAAACTACTGGAAGCAACATTGTCTAGATATAAACAAACTACTGGAAGTAACATTGTGTAAATATAAACAGACTACTGGAAGTAACATTGTGTAAATATAAACAAACTACTGGAAGTAACATTGTCTAGATATAAACAAACTACTGGAAGCAACATTGTCTAGATATAAACAAACTACTGGAAGTAACATTGTGTAAATATAAACAAACTACTGGAAGCAACATTGCCTAGATATAAAGAAACTACTGGAAGCAACATTGCCTAGATATAAACAAACTACTGGAAGTAACATTGTCTAGATATAAACAAACTACTGGAAGTAACATTGTGTAAATATAAACAAACTACTGGAAGCAACATTGTCTAGATATAAACAAACTACTGGAAGTAACATTGTGTAAATATAAACAAACTACTGGAAGCAACATTGCCTAGATATAAAGAAACTACTGGAAGCAACATTGTCAAGATATAAACAAACTACTGGAAGCAACATTGCCTAGATATAAACAAACTACTGGAAGCAACATTGCCTAGATATAAACAAACTACTGGAAGCAACATTGTCTAGATATAAACAAACTACTGGAAGTAACATTGTGTAAATATAAACAAACTACTGGAAGCAACATTACCTAGATATAAAGAAACTACTGGAAGCAACATTGCCTAGATATAAAGAAACTACTGAAAGCAACATTGCCTAGATATAAACAAACTACTGGAAGCAACATTGCCTAGATATAAAGAAACTACTGGAAGCAACATTGCCTAGATATAAACAAACTACTGGAAGCAACATTGCCTAGATATAAACAAACTACTGGAAGCAACATTGTCTAGATATAAACAAACTACTGGAAGTAACATTGTGTAAATATAAACAAACTACTGGAAGTAACATTGTGTAAATATAAACAAACTACTGGAAGCAACATTGCCTAGATATAAAGAAACTACTGGAAGCAACATTGCCTAGATATAAAGAAACTACTGAAAGCAACATTGCCTAGATATAAACAAACTACTGGAAGCAACATTGTCTAGATATAAACAAACTACTGGAAGCAACATTGTCTAGATATAAACAAACTACTGGAAGCAACATTGTCTAGATATAAACAAACTACTGGAAGTAACATTGTGTAAATATAAACAAACTACTGGAAGTAACATTGTGTAAATATAAACAAACTACTGGAAGCAACATTGCCTAGATATAAAGAAACTACTGGAAGCAACATTGCCTAGATATAAAGAAACTACTGAAAGCAACATTGCCTAGATATAAACAAACTACTGGAAGCAACATTGCCTAGATATAAACAAACTACTGAAAGCAACATTGTCTAGATATAAACAAACTACTGGAAGCAACATTGTCTAGATATAAACAAACTACTGGAAGTAACATTGTGTAAATATAAACAAACTACTGGAAGCAACATTGTCTAGATATAAACAAACTACTGGAAGCAACATTGTCTAGATATAAACAAACTACTGGAAGTAACATTGTCTAGATATAAACAAACTACTGGAAGCAACATTGTCTAGATGTAAACAAACTACTGGAAGCAACATTGTCTAGATATAAACAAACTACTGGAAGCAACATTGTCTAGATATAAACAAACTACTGGAAGCAACATTGTCTAGATATAAACAAACTACTGGAAGTAACATTGTGTAAATATAAACAAACTACTGGAAGCAACATTGTCTAGATATAAACAAACTACTGGAAGTAACATTGTGTAAATATAAACACACTACTGGAAGCAACATTGCCTAGATATAAACAAACTACTGGAAGCAACATTGTCTAGATATAAACAAACTACTGGAAGTAACATTGTGTAAATATAAACAAACTACTGGAAGCAACATTGCCTAGATATAAAGAAACTACTGGAAGCAACATTGTCTAGATATAAAGAAACTACTGGAAGCAACATTGTCTAGATATAAAGAAACTACTGGAAGCAACATTGCCTAGATATAAACAAACTACTGGAAGCAACATTGTCTAGATATAAACAAACTACTGGAAGTAACATTGCCTAGACATAAACAAACAACAGAATGATGGGACTGGTAGCGATGCCCTGTAAAATATATGAAACAAACTTTTATGTGTGGCTGTTAGCTGACGAAGAGTTAAAGCTTTATTGATTGTATAGCCCCAACATGATTTTAGCACTAACTTAATGTGATGTTAAGTAGAGCAAGGCTAACTTAAGTTAACAAGCACTACATGTCGTATTCTACAAGCCTGGTTCCATTAAAAAAATACAAATCCATTAAAATATTAAGTGACATTCGTGAAAACCGTTGCTTTTAGTCTGGTATTTTGTTGACTGTAAATTTGGTTATATAGTAGAAGCAGTCGTAGTAGTAGTAGCAGCAACAGCAACAGTAGTGGCATTAATAGTAGCAGTAGCAGTAGTAGCAACAGCAGCAGAAGCAACAGTAGGAAAAGCAGTAATAGTAGCCGCAGCAACCACAGCCGCATTAATAGTAGTAGTAGTATTTTTCGTAGTAGTAGTAGTTGTTGCAGCAGTAGCAGGTGTAATAGGTGTTGTTGTTGTTGTTGTTGTTGTTGTTGTGGTAGTAGTAGTAGCTATAGCAGAAGGAGCAGTCGTAGCAGTTGCAGCGTAGTAGTAGCAGCAGTAGTAGTATTAGTAGTAGTAGCAGCATCAGCAACGGGAATACATTGTCGTATTAGTAGTAGTAGAAGCAGCAGAAGTAGTATTAGTAGCAGCAACAACAGCAGCTCCAGTAACAGTAGTAGTAGAAGTCGGAGTAACTGCAGAAATAGTAGTAGTAGTAGTAGTAGTAGTAGTAGTAGTAGTAGTAGTAGTAGTAGTAACAGTAGTAGTAGTAGTAGTAGTAGTAGTAGTAGTAGTAGTAGTAGTAATAGTAGTAGTAGTAGTAACAGTAGTAGTAGTAGTAGTAGTAACAGTAGTAGTAGTAGTAGTAGTAGTAGTAGTAGTATTAGTAGTAGTAGTAACAGTAGTAGTAACAGTAGTAGTAGTAGTAGTAGTAGTAGTAGTAGTAGTAGTAGTAGTAACAGTAGTAGTAGTAGTAGTAGTAACAGTAGTAGTAGTAGTAGTAGTAGTAGTAGTAGTAGTAGTAGTACTAGTAGTAGTAGTAGTAGTAGTAGTAGTAGTAGTAGTAGTAGTGGTAACAATAGTAGTATTAGTATAGTAATAGTAGTAATAGTAGTAGTAGTAGTAGTAGTAGTAGTAGTAGTAGTAGGTATTAAGTAGTAGTAGTAATAGTAGTAGTAGTAGTAGTAGTAGTAGTAGTAGTAGTAGTAGTAGTAGTAGTAGTAGTAACAGTAAGAGCAGTATTAGTGGTAGTTGTTGTAGTTGTAGTGAGAGTGGTGGAATTATCGGCAGCAGCTGTGATTTTGGGTCTTCCACAGCACGGCCGGTCTACCACAGAGCCAGTTTCTTGACATTAATTTCAAATGCGACGAATCGTGCTAACCACATTAAATTCTCTGGCTACTACACTTTGTAACTGTCCAGTCTTTAAACATTCAATGATTATGAGTCGTTGTTATGTAGTGAGATGAGCCATACTTGCGCATTGAATTTTCAACTCAATTTATTCGAGAAGCGTCAATCTTTTATAGGCATTCAATAATATGATCAGAGAGTTTTTAAGTTTCACGGGATTATCATGAACCTGTCACGAGTTATTGTCAAAAATGTTATTTTGACCATGACCTCTTTCATGACCTCACGAATCATGAGGTGAGTACAATTCAGGTAACCACAAGAAGTTAATGACCAGATGGAGACAGTCGATAGGTTGACTAATGTCCAAACAGTGACTATCTTTTACAAAAGTAACAGCAAAAATGTTGCGTTGTTTTTTTTGAATAGCTACGGAGTTTGTGCTTTGTGCGATGATCTCGGTAGAATGATTGCCTTCTGTGGAGAGAGATCGCACCGGATGGGGTAAAGACTGGTGCAGTGAGGTGGAACTGATCATCTGTCACCTTTTTCTTAATGTTATTCCTGTTCCTGTTCTTTTATAGGTCTCGGCTTAGACAGACAGATGAACGGACGGACAGACAGACAGACAGACAGACAGATGAACGGACGGACAGACAGACAGACAGACAGACAGACAGACAGACAGACAGACAGACAGACAGACAGACAGACAGACAGACAGACAGACGGACGGACGGACGGACGGACGGACGGACGGACGGACGGACGGACAGACGGACGGACGGGCGGGCGGGCGGGCGGACGGACGGACGGACGGATTGATGGATTGATGGACTGATTAATTGATTGATGGATACATAGATGTGTGAATGGGTTGGTAGGTGGGTGGGTATGAATGATGGCAGTTTTCTACTTAACATGGTAGCTACTTGTCTGAAATTGACACGATCACATTTGGCCAGTGGAAGCGATACGGTATTAAAGAAATCCATTTTGTACATTGGAATTTGGGTCTCAATCTAACCAAAGGGCCGGTTACTTCCACCCAAACCACACACCATAGTGGCCTTCACTCCCCGACTCCACGACGCCCCAAACTCAACGATTTAAATAACAGCGGTAAACGCGTCTCGACAACTTTACAAACATACAGCTCTGGACGTGGGAAAGGGCGGGGGGGGGGGGGGTCTAATCCCGCTGCATATCGATTACTGATCGATCTCCTGTCACATTAGAACAGCACGTTGTGTGTGTGTGTGTGTGTGTGTGTGTGTGTGTGTGTTTGTGTGTGTGTGTAACTATCTTGGGGTCCTTCAGCCAGATCTGTCTGGAGATCGTCGAGTTACAAGCCTTACTGACGCCGGCTAAGGAGGCTATTTCAAGCTATTTTCATGTCATTGTTGTGCCTGCTTTCACGAGTGCAACAGTGATATAACTGTATACCCATCTATTCTTTCTTTCATCTTCCTTAACTGATTACACGCCATGGGATGATTAACTGTCTTAAGCGTTCCCGCTTCTGCCATAGGCTTAGATATAGTAGTTTCCCCTAAGCAACCCCCTTTAATGTGATATACCGGGTGTTTGTGAAAACGTCCAGCATCTTCTCTCTTGGTCTCCCGCTGTCTCCCCTACCCCCAACTCTCCTGTGTGACGAATATTCTAGTTGCACCCTTCGCACGACATGCCCAAAGAATGCGGACTCTGCCTTTGATATCAGCAACCAGTTCTCTTTATTAGTTATCATCTCTCCAGATATCTCCATCACTCTTTGTATCCGTCCAGGGCCTCCTCATAATTCTTCTACAAAACCACATCTCCGTAGCTTCATCATTTCTCACACATCTGCTAATTGTCTATGATTAGCTTCCGTTCATTAGGATTTGTGTGTGTGTGTGTGTGCTCGTGTGTGTGTGTGTGTGTGTGTGTGTGTGTGTGTGTGTGTGTGTTGCATATCCTTTATAGGACGTTGCAGTCAACACCAGCATCTTTCAGCTGCTGTTAATGTTGCTGCTAAAAAGAAAATTCTTACCTGAACAGTTCGCGGCGACTGCACTAGACAGGCGGCCTTAATACCTCAGGCTCAAAGACCCCTCTGCCATACACCGCAAGGTACTATATTCGCAGTAAATGACAGTTTTTAAATGACAGTTGATATACTAGGAAAGATTGCGCTCAGAAGTTTTCATTAGGATAAGCACAATATAACTCTTAAGTACTTTTTTCTTCACATCGATTGATAAAAGGAAATTGCATAGAATATTCGTCATCCTGTGAAATGCTTTTGTGTGCATGGACCATTCTACTTGTAACTTCCTGTCTTCATCTGCTGTTATTAAAGTGTCCCAAATACACAAATACATTGGTTGTTTTCAGGCTGGTTCTATTCTGTTTGATGCTGCATTTGGGATGGCAAGTTTTTGTCTTTTGTAATTGAGAATCACCGTGGCGAAGTGGTTACGTGGTTCGATTCATAGCTACGTCGTTTAGTTCCCGCATACAATTTTCTCGGAGACTCCTGGGGATCGTCGCTGGAGCTACCGAGATCGTGCTTTGTGCAACGCTTCCGTTAGGCCACTGTGGGGAGAGAGACCGAGTTGTATAGGATAAAAGCCAGGCCCAGAGGTCAGCATGGCTGAATGAATAAGAACGCTGGCACTTACACTTCCGGTGTACTGATGCCGACGCTGCAGGTTAAACCCCAAAACCGGTCAGTTGAACTAAAATGTTGACTTTTCGTTCTTGACGTGGGGACGTAAATTACAAGTACTTTTGAAGTCGGGGTGGGTTCGCCTGATAGCGAGGGACACTGGTAGTAGGGAAAGCGAATTCACGCGCCAAAATCAGCCCAGTGCACTAGGGGTAGTAGTACTGTGTGGACCATGCTTGAGTTGAAAGGGGACGAACAACACGCACACACACATACACACAGACACAGACGCACACACACATACACATAAACAAAGACGCACACATACACACAAAGAGAAAGAAGAGAGAGAGAGAAAGATAGATAGATAGAGAGAGAAGATAGGGAAGAGAGAGAGAGAGGGAGAGAGAGAGGGAGAGAGAGGGAGACGGAGAGAGAGGGAGGAGAGAGAGGGGAGAGAGGGAGAGCGAGAGAGAGAGAGAGAGAGAGAGAGAGAGAGAGAGAGAGAGAGAGAGAGAGAGAGAGCAATGAAGTCGGTTCTCTTGTCCTTAAACCGTTTCTTCGGCTTTTCTATTATTCAGACTGTCTTGTGTTTTCACTTTCTGTTATAATCATATCTATCATTTCATGTGACTGCTTTCACTTTCTGTTATAATCATATTTATCGTTTTGTGTAACTGCATTTCACTTTCTGTTATATAATCATATCTACCATTTCGTGTAACCGCATTTCACTTTCTGTTATATAATCATATCATTTCGTGTAACTGCATCTCAATTTCAGCGACTAAAACCATGTCATCAGCACGTTGCAGGGTGTTTACATTATGCTCGCTGACCGATATTCCTGACATGTCTTGCATGGATCTCATGATTATTTCGCCGATCCAATTGAACAGATCGGGCGATAGAACACAACCCTGTCTGACACATTGTTTAATGTGTTGAAGTGTACTCGATTGGGTGCCAGTTCTGATGGCTGCTCTTTGTTGCAACAACATTCTCTTTAGTATTCCCTTTATTATTCTCAACTCTTTACTAACAATGTTTACATTTTCATCCTTCTAATCATGTCATCGAGCATCATATGATCAAGCGCTTTAGTGTAGTTAACTGATCCAGTGCTGAAGAATAATATACCGCCAAATGTGTTCTTCAATTTAGACAAACGGGTGATATATCGCCAAACTAGGGTAATCATGTTACTTATTTTGTTTCGTTGTATCTTCCGCAGTTTCAAAGATCAGTGAACATAAATTTGTAACATAATTCGTGTTCTTTTGATTGTGTCCAAACATAAACCTACTTTTTGTTTCACATTGAATCAGTTAGTAAAGGACAAATATGGCTGATTTTCACCTTGCCGTCTTGACAGACGATACTTTGTAAAATGGAGTTATACCTCTCCATAACACAAAGCCTGGGCTGAATTTAGAGACCATGTGTTGCCCATGCAGCATGATCCCTCTCTCGGCATGTCTAGTGTACTCCAGAGGAAAGGTAACACCAATACGTCTGGAACAAGACAAGCTGCAGAAGCTGCCGGATTAGCAAAGCAATGTTCTAACTGTCCGCCTGTCGGAGCTTCGATCCTAGACCAGTTGCCAACCAAGGCTTAGGATCTGGTCTGCCCTGCCATGACATTCAGTCTTTAGGTTGCATTTCCTCGCACTAGGATAAGGCTTGTAGCCTCCCAATTGCGCTCCTCCGCCCGAAGCCGTTGGCACAATGTGGGGTGTCGGGTTTGGTAAGCGGCACCCAACATTCGGCGCTAACAGAAGCAGGTAGTACCGTCTACTGTCATACGGTAGCTCATGGTCTGCCCTGCCCTGCCTACCATCCTCATGGTGTGCTGATGCCGATGCCCTTGTCAACCCTGCAAAGGCAACGGTTGCATGGTTCTCACTAAACAACCATATTGTGAAAACAGACCTGCCGGCAGTAAGAATGGATGGGAGCATTCTGAGTAGAACCCAGTCAATGACATATCTTGGCGTGAGGCTTGATCGTAGCCTGTCCTTCAGAGATCATGTCGATTATGTCATAACGAAGGCTCGAAAAGGTTTGGCAGCAATGAGAATCATGGCGACTGCCAATATCGAGCAAAGACTGCTATTACTTCTGTTCCAAGGACTTGTGCTTTCACGCATCGAGTATGCCCTGGCCATCCTCACTGTCAGCCCTACACAGATTGGAAGACTTGAAAAGGTACAAAACGAAGCCATGCGCATCATTTTGGGCTGCACGAGAGACACCAGCTGTGTAGCAATGAGATACCTCCTTGACTTCCCGACAATGGAACACAGGATCAAGATCTGGAGAGCTCGTGCATACTTAAAAATAAGTGCAGATGAGCAGCACCCTCTGCATGACGCTGTATTCAGAGAAAAGGGTGACAGGCTAAAGAGGGGCAAATCATGGATGGGTCGGGCGGAAGATGTCGTCGGACAGGTCTGCAGTCTTACCAGTATCAACCCCGGCAAGGAATGGGTGCCGGTGCCTCCAGCTTTTAAGTGTACCTTCTCCTGCATTATCACACTCGACAGACGGTGCAGAGAGCAGAACCCTGCCGCTGTCAATGCAGAGGTTAACGCGCTCATCTATGATCACTCAGATAGCCCCGAAGTGCTCATCTATACAGATGGATCTGTTGTAAAGCAGCAGAGAAGTGCGTGGGCATTTACAGCCCGTTCAGCGGGCCGAACCGTTCAAGAATCCAGTGGTGCCCACTCTATGACCACGAGCAGCATGACGATGGAGGTGATGACAGTTACACAGGCTTTCATATGGCTGGAATCACAGCATTATACCAACGTGTGTGTACTAAGTGATTCAATGAGCATGATTCAGAAGGTCGAAGCTGGATCTGTACGTAGACAGTGGACTGAGTCGCTGCGGAAGTCTGTTGTCCGCAAAGTCACCTTCATCTTCGTCCCGGGACATGCGGGAGTCGAGGGAAATGAACGAGCTGATAAATTGGCTGGCTCTGCACCCCCTGTAGATGGCCAGCCCATGGATCGTGCGGATGTTATTAACGCCCTTAAAGATATGGCGAGAACAGAGGATTTTGACGCCAGTGATTCCACATCGCTCTCCAGGATGAAAGACCTGGGAGTAAGAATCGGCACAGCCAGACGCGAGAGGTACATCGGGAAAACAAAGCGCCTCGTCAACCAACACAGAACTGGCACTATTAGCCACCGGACGCTGATGCATATGCTGGGGGGAGGATCTGAGCACCTATGGACATGTCCGGAGTGCAACGAAGATACCCCAACTGATAACTAACTAACGGTAGCTCAGTCATATCTAACGAAGACCTGGCATCAAAAGCACAAATATAGATCTCTGGTAATTTCAATAATTCTTTCTGCTAATGTTCTCAGGATGTGTTTAGCATCTTTTGTGCCTTTAATTTTCATTAATCCTCACTGCCCATCTTCAATTTCAGGTCTTATTTTATGTTTCTTCTTCTCATTATAATTCTCATTAGTAGTTTGTCATATGACTATTAAACCAATTGTTTGATGTTCTTCACAATCTTTTGCAGCAGATTTCTTTTGTGGAGTTATGCAAATAGATTGCAAGAGATCATCAGATATATTTCCACTGTCGTGATGTCACTCAACAATATTGTTATCACTTCTATACCCAGTTCACCATCAGCTTTGATTTCTTCGACACTGATGTTATCTGGTCCTGTGGATCTCTCTTTCCTGGTGTGTTGTATTGTATCTGAAACTTCCGTGTTTCATTATTGATAGCGCTTGCCAGTGGTCGTTGGTGCTTGTTTCTGATCTACCATCATCATCATATAACTCTGGTAAAATCTTTAATATAATATAGTTCATCTTTTAATTGCCTTTTCTGTTCCCGTAATATGTTATGTTTGGGGGTTTCAAACAACTCCTTGCTGTAAATCTATGATGCAACTTTCTGTACATCGTTGTTGTTTCCTTCTCTATTTCTCCGTATCCTTTCACTAACTATTTAGCCAGACTTCTTTCGCTATCTTACATTTGTGTACTATTTCTTATGTATTCTTTTGTCTACATTATGGTTTAGTTTACCTTTTTAAAAAAAAATCCATCGGTTATAGAATTTCCTCTGTCATCCGTTTCTTCTTCGCAGTCCGCTTTATGTCTGGTATTTTTTCTTTTGATGTCTGTTAAATTGATTCCTTAAGCATTTAACCGCGTTCTTCTTTACTGTCAAGTTATTCTTAAGCATTGTATTTATTCTCTACAGTAATGACATATGTATAAGATTTTAAAAAAAAATAACAAGATTGCCAAATCTAGCTTAATATTTCATAGCTTTGATAAGTACAACATAATTGTAAAGAGGGAAGCGAGTACAGCATAAAGAAGAATGCGAAAGATTAATAAAATAAAATATTGCAAAGGTGTAGCAACTGTGCAATATGTTAGCATCGACAACAGTATTGATTCCTGGTGGATGAATACAGCCCAATCATAATTACACGGCTTTCAATGTTTACCCTAACAGAAATGTCCGAATAACATGGCTTGATGGCAGCTATATATGCATCATCGACACCACACGATCGGGTAATTGCAATGACAGAAACATGTTTGTCAGAATGTTGTCAGATGTCCCTCGGAAGCTCGCTGAACCTGTCTGGTAATCGTTTCCAAGCTTGTCCTGCATGCTTCTTGTCATACATCTCGGAGATAACTGTACCTACGAGATTACGAGATCAACAGAAAAATTAGCCTTTTAGGTGAAATGTACCTCGAGGGAAAATTAAAAACAGTGATAAGAAAGAGGTTTGTCAGAGTATATTGTCACACAAAATGCTCGCATCAATAATGTGTCAATGTGTGATGTTTTCGTATATAATCTGTTTCATGTTTAATAAGTTTGCATATCATGTTTTCCAATCTAAGTTTCCATATATAATGTTTTCGTATCAAACGTTTTCATACGTAATGTTTTCGCATCTAACGTTTTCATATGTAATGTTTTCTTATCTAATGTTTTCATATGTAATGTTTTCTTATCTAATGTTTTCATATGTAATGTTTTCTTATCTAATGTTTTCATATGTAATGTTTTCTTATCTAATGTTTTCATATGTAATGTTTTCTTATCTAATGTTTTCATATATAATGTTTTCGTATAAATTGTTTGCATATGTGATATATTTGTATATCATATTTTCGTGTCTAATGTTTTCTTATCTAAGGTTTTTGAATATAATGTTTGCATGTCTAATGTTTTCGTATGTATAATTTCAAAGATAATGTTTTCTTGCATTTGTGTGTGTGTGTGTGTGTGTGTGTGTGTGTGTGTGTGTGTGTGTGTGAGTGTGTGTGTGTGTGTGTGTGTGTGTGCGCGCGCGCAAGCGTATTCCATACTTCTTCTAGTGCGCTGGACTGATTTTTGCCTGTAGCTTTCCCTGTTAGCTTTCCCTATTACCAGTGTCCCTCGCCATCAGGCGACCTCTGAGGTACTACACCCCCAAATCAAGGACGAGAAGTCAACATATGTTCTCATATATACTGTTTCGTATATAATGATTCATGTACATATTATTTTCAATATAATGTTATCGTATATTGTTATTGTACATGGTAATAAAGTGAATACTTACAAATTTAGAATAGGACAAAGCGAACATGGGGTAAACAAAAAACCTGTGCAAGTCTTCGGGACCTAAAACTATCCTCTTAACAATAATGCCACCGAATAAACTATCAAAAACTGTCGTTTACCGCCAATATAGTACCGTGCGGTGTATGGCGGGGAGGGGGGGGGGGGCGGGTCTTGAGCCTGAAGAATTAAGGCCTCCTGGCTAGTGCAGTCGCCACGAACTGTGCAGGTTCGAGTTTTCTTTTTTGCCCCCGACAGAAAAAAAACTCCACACCTTACCGAGGATTCGAGCCCGGGTCTCCCGAAGGAGAATCCGGGATTCTAGCCACTCGGCCAGCGAATAACGGTTCGAAATACAGGATAACAATCTTGCAAGAGTTAATACATATTGTGTATTGAGCGTACGCGTTTGCGAAGCCGATAGGGATACGCGTTGATCATAAGAACGCTCGGACGATGATTAAGTGCACGGGCTGGTCGCCTGCTAAGCGAGGGAAAGATTGTACACCTATTCCTCCATGCATTCAGGTCTACAGAATGTGATGACACATTCACATTACAAACCCTTAGCAGGAAAGTACTTTGGGAATTTTCTTTGTTAAGACAGGTTTGGAGGCGTGAGGCATATCAATGGGCAGAAGAGGAATTTGAGACACCTTGTGAAATACCAGCCAAGAAAGGGCGTCCCCCACGACGCTAATCCTAAATCGATCTGTGGATTTCAATTGTCCAGCCGTCGGTTAACATTTGCCGAATCTACCGTGGAGTATAAATCTAGGTGACGCGTGAAGCGTTGGGCTATGTACTTTCAATTCCATCTACCATGTGCCATGCCGATAAGCGTGGGCGGTCATAATTCGCCATTTCACTCGATCACCAGAGTTATGGATCAGCTCAGTGTTCTTGTCTCGACCATGCCACACGGTCAAGCCATCCAGATATTTACTTCTCTGGCTTCCCATGTTCTCTTCCTCTCGATCTTGCCAGTTGTCACCAAGTTCTCTAATTTATTCCTTCTCATAACATGCCCTAAAAAAGGTTGACTGTCTACGTCTAATGTCACTAATCAGTGTACGATCTTTATTTGTTTCTTTTAGGACTTGGTCGTTGGTTTTTCTGTCTGTCCATGGTATTCTTTGCATTCTCCCCAGAAACCACATTTCCACAGCCATCAGATGTTGTGTACTTTCAATTTCGCATTTGTAAATAAGAACGCCGAGCTTTTATTTTTTGTTACCGGAACAATTTTCCTCCTAGGGGTTTGTGATGTGTCAGGCCCATCTGATTTTGTAAGCCTGATTGAGAAGTAGGTAGTCATTCTTTCCTTTACTTAGCAGGCGAGCCATCGTCTGACCGTTCCTATTAACTTCGCCAATACGCCCGCTGAAAGCGCAAAGATGCATGGGGCATATGGTTAGTTAGTTGCTTATCCGTTACAGGACGTCGCAGTCAGTACCAGAGTATTATTTTTGGCTGCTTGTAATTTCTAGGCAAGCTTATGTGGTTTGCCATTGCTTTCTGAAGGACATGGGGCATGCAACAGGACGGTTAAAACTCCCTTTTCGCAGCCCCCATGGTGGACCCCAGAAGTGGACAATGCGTGGAAAGCAAAGAGAGCTGCAGTGAAGCAGCTAAGGAAATTGCGACAGACACCCCTAAGTTCACGAGAGGAAGTGGACATAGCGGAAAATGACAAGAAAGACAAGGTGGAGGCTTTCAAGCGATGTGCTGCAGAGGCCAAGAAAGTAAAATGGGAATGTTTTATGAAGGAGGTTGGAGGTGATAAAACACTGCATAAATTCTGGAAACTGTACAGACAAATGCAAAGAAAAGATCGGCCTATGACAGTAGGAACAATTTATAAAGAGGATGGGGTACGCATGACAACAGACAATGAGAAAGAGGAGGCGTTTCTCCAGAGATTTTTAGAGCAGACCAATCACACTGATGCGGATACCAGGGATGCAGTTAGAGTGGAATTATCTGGCACAATAGAGAATATGCCTTACGAAGACATCATATTGTTTGAAGATGTTAAACATATTTTGCAACAGGCAAAAGACACGGCACCAGGGCCTGATGGTGTCAGGTATGGCCACATGAAGGCTTTGAGCGATGTGGACCTGAAGGAGATGGCCGACTGCTTTAATCAGAGCATTAGGACAGCGTCAGTACCGCAGGATTGGCTGCATAGCTTTCTCATCCCTCTCCCAAAACCATACAAGGATCATTCAAAGCTTGGCGGCTTTAGGATCATCCCCTTCAAAATACATTTGGGAAGGTTTTAGAGAAGATAGTCGCTGTTAAGCTGCAGGAGTTTTTGGAAAGGGGGAAGCTTCTTCCAAGAGGCCTGGGGAGCTACAGGCCAGGAAAAGATACCTGGTCGAATGCGGCCACCTTTGCCTTTGACGTTTATGAGGGGTTCCAGAGTAGACAGGAAACGATGGCGGCAGCGCTTGATCTCGAGGATGCGTACAATAGAGTTCGCTATGATATTTTGATGACCGCACTTATGGAGAAGGGGGTCAATCCCTGGTTGGTGAACTGGATAGCGGCCGTCCTGCATTCTCGTCAGGTTGCTCTCCGTCTGGGCGCATGGACCTCAGAGCCACATATTTTAACCCCGGGACTGCCACAGGGATCTGCAATCTCACCGGTGCTCTTTAATGTGTATACGAGCAAGATTGCATACCTAGAAGCACCAGGGGTTGGAAGGATTCTAACATTTGCAGATGATATTCTTGCATACAGGCAGGGGAGAAATAGGGATCAAACAGCCCAGGAGCTACAGGTGACAGTAGACAAAGTGATTGACTGGTGCACTGAAATGAGTGCTGTCATCAACCCGGAAAAGGCGGCTGTGTTGTGGTGCTCTCTGGACAACAGGATTGTGAGAGATGATGCCCCAAGCCTCACGATAGATGGTAGAAGCGTCAACAGAGAGAACAAACTGAAGTATCTGGGAATCACATTTGACAGGAGTCTGTCCTTCAAGGACCATGTGGAGACGGTTGTGACAAGATCTCAAAAGGGACTCAATGCACTTAAAATTATGGCTACAATGGACACAGAGCAGAGAATGCTCTTCACACTATACCAGCACTTGATCCTCTCAGTGATTGATTATGGACTAGGACTGCTCACTGTCTCAAAGAGTCAGCTGGTGAAATTAGAGCGGATACAGAATGAAGCTATGCGGGTCATTCTGGGATGCACCAGAGACACTCCAGTAGTGTGTATGCGTTACATCCTTGGTCTGCCTACTGTTGCTGGTAGGCACAAGGTGATGCAAGCGAAGGCATACCTCAGAGTAGCTGCAGACACAGATCACCCGTTGCATGAGGCGCTGGACGCAGTTAAGGGTCAGAGACTGATAAGAGGGAAATCATGGATGGCTCAGGCGGAGGATACGATCAGACAGGTGTGCCCCTTGGAGAACATTAGGCGAGGAGAGGAGTGGGTCAGAGTGCCAGCGGAGCAGTCAGACTTGTGCAGAGTTATAATCACATTGAGCCGGGAGTGCAGGGAGTGGCCAGCAGGGGCCACGGAAGTGGAAATTCAGCAATTAATTCAGGAAAATTCTCGCCCGGGTGATGTGATTATCTACACGGATGGGTCGGTGTTGAGAGGTAGGAGAAGTGCTTGGGGGTTCTTGGCAAAAACTAATGGTCGGCGTTTGGTGCAGGAGAGCCTGGCGTATGATGACACTACATCTAGCTTAAGAATGGAGGTGGAGGCGGTCAGTGCAGCTTTCCGCTGGATAGAAAACACGATACATACACATATTGTGATTGTAACTGACTCAGAAAGCATGCTGAGAAGGGTGAGAACAGGCAAGCTTCGTGCAGAGTGGCTTGCTTCGCTTCGGAGGTCACGGGTAGCAAGCATCACCTGGATCTTTTCTCCTGGGCATGCCGGTGTGCTGGGGAATGAACAGGCGGACAGATTGGCTGGCTCGGCAGAACTTGGTGGAGTATTGATGCATGACAAGGCAGATGTGGTTGCGGCCTTGTGGGAGCACGTGTACACCTCGGAGGAGCAAATGGATCACCATAGTCTGGTTAGAATGAGGCAGCGAGGAGTGACGAGGGGATCTGGCCGACGCTCGACGGTCAGAGGAAAGGCGAGACGGACATATAATCAGATTGCTACTGGAACTATTAGTGTTGGAACTCTTCGCTGGTTGCTGAGGATGGGGACGGAGCGCTTATGGGAATGTCCCGAATGCTGTGATGTCGCTTCCTAGATCAATCAATCAATCAATCAATTCTGAACGACCGGCTCTCATACCATTGTACGAAAATCAACGCAAGGCAGTCAGCTTCCAAATCGCCCGCAGTTGTGTATGGGATGCGGAGTATGGGGCTGCGAATTGTGTTAACAATTCATTCGCCACAACGCCGGTTGAATATATGGTGCTAGACCCATATTTTGATAAACCAATCGGCTTCCCAATAGGTCACGTGGTTAGTATCACGTCTGCCGCCTTGATTCCCCACGACATCTCCTGGTACTCATTTTAGTTTGGGTCGACTTTAAATTTTAAACATTCAAATCCGGCCAATGCAGCCCTGGCGATAGGGGTGTGAAAGGCGATTCGTAATGCCGCTTACCCGCGTTAGAAACACAGCGGTGACCGATTTGGCAGCAGACCGTGTCTTGCTGGTTTTAACGTGTTGGTATGGGAGCCGGTCGTCCAGAAAGCAATGACAAACTACTGAACGTAAAAACTTGCCAAGACATCAACTGTGGCGGTAAAATGGTAAAATGCTGGTGTTGACTGCAACCGACTGTAAAGGATAGGCAAATCAAAAAAGTGCAGATCAAACTCACGACCTGCGGGCCGAGAGTCGTGCGTCTAGTAACTACCCTAGCCCGGTTACTGGACTGAATGTCCTTGACACAATAAACTTCAGGACATGCCAGGTGTGTTATCGTTATGGCCGCCTCTGCTCATACAAATAAGTCAACCACTGATAAGTTAAAAAGTTTCTTACATGACCTCTTCAGGACGTTGCAGCCAACCCCAGCATTTATTTGATATTTACTAGGTTATTTTAGTTCAGTGGTTTGCCATTGCCTCTCAATAACCGACGTTTCATAGTAAGCAAATAACGCACCTTCTTCAAAATCGCCCACGGCGGTTTTCGAACCATTGACCGTTATGTTGGGGAATGATGAAACTGCGCGTGTAACTATCCTCCATGCCC
>JACEFZ010010233.1:515000-522500 GCA_014155875.1 Cepaea nemoralis | reverse complement strand
GTTCAGCACAGCACATAGTGGGACTGAGCCTAGGTCGACACTGTTTCGTCCACGGATTTTAGGTACGGCATTGTAAATAGATACCCACCAAGCGGCCAGAGGGAAATGAGTTGCATGTGAATTGTAAATAATTGGTAGACAGGCGAGAAAGTCCACAGAAACTCGATGACGTTTCACTTATTTATTCATGCGTTCTTTGTGTGAGTTTAAATTAAAGAGTTGTCATAGTTGGTTACAATCTACGTAGTATAAAGTGTATATGATTAGATAAATTAGACGTAGACAGTCAAAGATTGTTGGTCACGTTATGAGAAGAAATAATTTGGAGAACTTGGTGACAACTGCCAAGATCGAGGAGAAGAGAACAAGGGGAAGACAGAGAAGTGAATACCTAGATGGCTTGTCCACGTGGTATGGTTGAAACAAGAACGCTGAGCTGATCCACGACTCTGGTGATTGAGTTAGATGGCGAAACTTGGTCGGCTACGCTTATCGGCATGACACACGATGAATGAATGAAAGAAATATAAAGAAAGTAGTAAGTAAAGGAGAGGAGCGGCGCGTCGATTGGCTAGAACGCCGCCGGGCTCCACTTCGTGAGACCAGGATTCGAATTCTCAGTAAGGTGATGGGTTACTGTTTTCTGTGGAGGGAAAAAAGAAAACCCAATACAGTGCAGTTTATAGCGACTGCACTAACCAGGCGGCCTTAATACCCCAGGCTCTAGATACTCTTGTTATTTACACCACAAGGTATTGTAGGCAGCAATGACAATTTTCTTTTGACAGTAGGCATCGGCGATGTTGTTTGTGTCGTGATCTGCATGTTCGGAAAAATTGCGGCAGCCGATTGATGAACTAACTGGGTTTACCTTGTGCAGTAACGTTTGGCTGCTGGTTTTCTAGTGACTGCTTCCATCGACGATGAACTGTATATTTCGTGGCGTAATTCTGTGTCGGCATTCTGGCTGCGGCATTATTGATAGTATACATGTGCGGGCTGTTGGTTGTTGAGATTCCTGTGTGTACCTCTTTCCACATGGGACAGTGAGGAGCATATTGTGTGATATACACTAGCACAGGGATGGAGCATTATGGGGCAACCCTTTGCCGTAAAGTTGGAACCGTGACTAACTAGCTAACTACGAGACATAGGCGATGTTAGAGTCGTCGACTGGCATATTGCGCTTGAGCTTAAACTTCCGGCGCGCTGATGGCAAGGTACGGGGTTCATTCCCTACACCGGTCAATTTGGCGTTAAAGTTGACTTCTCGTTCAGAAAGCAAAGTACTGAACGTAAACTTGCCTAGTAAATCAACCTGGGGTTGGGTTGAATGCAACGTCCTGCAGTAGACATGCAACATGTAGAAGGTAAAGGAATCGTTCTACAGACCTTTGGTGCTAGCACTGTATAATGCCATAGGCAGCACATGATGGAGATGTGGTCAATATCGTGTTGGTGGCCTTTACTTCCTACAACCTGTCCTGGTACCCAATTGAGGCTGGTTCGACTTGGGTGCCCGGGTCAATTAAAAGAATCCGTTTCGATGTGAATTCGAACCGATGGCCACCTTTGCGACAGGCGAGTATGCTACTCACTGCCTTGCCACAGTTATTACAAACTAAAAAACTAATACATTGCCCCAGAGTAGTTTCCTGCTATGAGTCTGTTAAGGGATAGCGCCATCACATGTTGAAGACCTGAGAGCAAGGAGGAATTGGTGGCCAATCTTTCTTTCACTCTGGCAAGCGAGGAGCCCAGACGTCGAACCGGCGACTGTCCGTTCCAGCGCGCTTCGCCATGAACTTGACATATTACACGTAAGCAGAACTTAAAATGAAGATGTGATGAGCAACAGGTTATTAGTAAAGTAAAGCCAGGGACCCACATCCCATCGCTAGGGGGCAGTGAGTATATGGTGCTAGCCCTATATTTTTTATAGAGCAACAAACAACAACAACAACAACGACAACAACAACAACAACAACACCACCACCACCACCACCAACAACAACAACAACGACAACGACGACGACGACGACAACGACGACAACAACAACAACAATAACAACACACAATACACCTTCTACTACTAAAACTGCGCATCCGTCTCCTACCCTTCCACCTATTACACCTCCTGTACCCCCTCCTTCTCCTCCTCCTTATATATATCCTCCTCCTCCTCCTCCTCCTCCTCCTACTACTACTACTACTACTACTACTACTACTACTACTACTACTACTACTACTACTACTACTACTACTATTACCACCACTACTACTACTGCTGCTGCTGCTGCTGCTACTACTACTACTGCTATAGCTACTGCTACTACTACTACTACTACTACTACTACTACTACTACTACTACTACTACTACTACAACTACTACAACAACAACAACAACTACTACTACTACTACTACTACTACTACTACTACTACTACTACTACTACTACTACAGGCTCCGCACAATTCACAAAAGGAGCAACGAGACACCTGAACTATTATGGCAACGAGCAGCTACAATGAAACGAATAGGGCCGAGGTGCCACACGAACAGTACAACTCAAATGAAGACCACAATCACGCCAACCACAGCAATGACCAGGAACACGGTGAGAACAGCGACCACGGAGGACAGTCCAGATACCTGGCCCATCTGGCTCGAGGGAGGGCTGCCAACTTTTTCATCAATGGAGATTCCTTCTTTCCTTCAAAGAAGATCGTGTACAACCCGAAGCATTTCCGAGTAAGTGTTGACTTGTGACTCTTCGTTCTTCTTGTTTAACTCATTCAGTGCCAAACAGACAGTAGGTTTGAATCAAACATGGTACACAATTAAATGAACAAGCTTGATAATGTTCTGTTCCGTGGCGAAGGCGTTACAGATGCAGTTCGTAATCCCGCATACCGCGTTCGAAACACAGCTATGGGCTATTTGGCTGTAGACCTCCTTATGTTGGATTTTTTAAATGAAATGGTATGGGTGCAGGTCGTTCAGAAAGCATTGACAAACTACTGCACAGGAAACACGAACAGTCAAACAATGCTAGGGTTGACTGCTACGTCTTGAAAAAGATATGCAACTAACTTTTACAAAAATTATAATGTAGATTTACTGTTACAACACATCCTGTTGGGCATCTTTGCTCCTTCCGCAGTCACTTTATCTGTCTGTCTGTCTATCTATCTGTATGTCTATCAGTCTGTCTGTCTATCTGCCTATATGTCTTCCCTTCTGTCTGTATAATTCAAGCTTCTCTGTGTATTCAGACACCCGCAGGCGTCCTGTGTTGGACGCCGCTATAACAAGAATCGATCCCAACAATCAACCAGTAATGTCATATTTCTCTCTTTGATCTCATAGGATAATAAGTGTCAGTATCGACCCCAGTGATGCCCAATTATAGAGTCCCCGGGGGACCTAACCTGTTTGTACCTTGGACTACATTTATCTTCTCCGGTCTTTGAGAAATATAATCTGCTTGCCTTGTATCCGTTTGCACCGAAGCTTCAACGGAAACATTCGGGGTAGCTGTTGTCTGTCTGGCGACTGGAGTATACGTTCACTAGATGCGACTTGCATTCTTAGCTATAGACTACTGTACCGACAGAAAGTGTATACAGGATCTTCATTACTTCATTTTTAATTCACCGCAAACAAACCGCGTAGTTATTTTTAGCACTGACCTAGATCTGGTGGGATCGTCGATTTTCAGAATAGGGATATAGGGATTCACTTCGTTGTCTGCCCACAAGTGTATTTGCAGCAAGATGTACCCCAAACCGCATGTCATTATCTTCACAAACTGTCCCCCAGATACATCAAAGATGAGCGCAGACAAATGGGACATACACAAGATAAGACGAGTAGCGCAAGATGTGGATATACACTCCGGCGACAGTGAGAGCCCTCCGGGCCCAGAAACATTTATTGCCTCCATCCACCGGGCTAGCAGTCCACCATACTCTCAATCGGAAGTAATCGACAACACATTCAGTTAATATGATTCTTTATTGCCCAGAGTTTTTCACGTCACACAAATGACCCTACTCCCATTCACACGTTGCACACCCACTATGGACTCATCCTGATGTCACGTGATTTCCCAGGAACTCCCGGAATTCTTTTCTTTGCGGTGAATTAAAAATGAAGTCCCGGAATCTTCCCTTAGACGTTGAGTTTTCTGAGCTGAGTTGTGTCACGAACCGACATCACAGCACTCGGGACATTCACATATGTGATCCGTCCTCATCTTCAACAACCAGCGAAGAGTCCTAATACTAATGGAAACAGCTGCAATCTGATTAAATGTCTGTCTGGTCTTTCCTCGGAGTACTGAGTTCCGTGTAGATTCTCTGGTTACTCCCTGCCCATCATTTTCTCAAGGGCTTCGATTATGTATCTGTTCTTCCACACTAGACATATGATTCCAATGATCCATGATCACATCTGCCTTATCATGCACCAATAGCCCATACACCTGTGTAGACTCAGCCAGCCTGTCTGCCTACTTGTTTCCCATCATACCAGCATGTTATAAGGGAAAGATCCAACAAATGCTCCTTATCATTGATGTTTTATTTGAAGCCCGCCACTCTGCACAAAGCATGCCTGTCTTCACCCCTTTTGAGCATGCTCTGCTACATCACGACATGTGTGTGCTGTTTGTATTTCAGCCAGCGGGAAGTCTAAATGTCTGTCTCAATGTCCAGTCTCAGACTAGATGTCGCGGTATCATATGCCAGGCTCTCCTGCACTAATCACCACACGATAAGCGTGGATGGTAATCGTTTGCCATCTCACGCGATCACCAGAGTCTTGGATCAGGTCAGATTCTTGTACCGACTATACCATGTGGCCAACTCATCCAGGCATTTATTTCTTTGCCGTCCCCATGCTCTTTTGCCATCAGTTTTGCCAGTTATCAGTAATTTTTCTAGTTTATTCCTTCTTATAATATTCCCGACAAATCTTAACGGTCGACGTCAAATTGCTATAACCAGTTGGTGTTTGTCATTTGTGTCTTATAGAATTGTCACATTCATTTTCCTATCCATCCTTGGTATTCCTTGCACTTCCATCGGAAACCACAACACCTCTGCCATTGGATGTTTCTCAGCTTTTCTGTTTATTGTTTATGCTTTACATGCATACAACATCATGGGTTCTATATAGCAATTCAACATTCTCTTTTCCCCTTTCAAATGACAGATTTCTATTGGAGTGTATGTTTTCCATCTTGTAAAAGCAATTCTTGTTATAATCTCTGCAAGACATCTTCCATTAAGAAGCTATGAGATGTTCTTGGACAAACATGGTGCAGCTGATCAAAATGGAGACAGTCAAGTTATGTGTTTCTGACTGCAGTCATTTCCTTGCTTGTTTCTTGGGTTTGTACACGTCCAATGTTAGTGATAGCTGAACAGGAGTCATTTACTATCCTTCCTCTTCTTCAGTTCTGAAGTCCATATTGAAGCAATGACTCCCAACTGACTCACGCCAATCTATTATTTGCTATGGTCTGCAGCTCGCTCGTCCTCCCTATATGATTCAACCAGGAATCTGGTTGGGTTGAGTGAAGAACCAACATCACAACACTTGGGGCATTCTCATACGTGTTCCGTCCTCATCTGCAACACCCAGCAAAGAGTCCCAATACTAATTATACCAGTTGTCGTCTCATAATGTGTCCGTCTGACCTCTCCTCAGAGCCCTGAGTGTCGGCTAGATTCTCTGGTCACTCCCTGCAGCACCATTCTCTCGAAACTGTAATGATCTGTTTGCTTGTCTGCACTATACAACAATTTCAAACGGCCTCGACCATATCTGCCGAATCATGCACCAATACCACACGAAGTCGTGCAATAGTTCTCTCCCTCATGTGGTTAGGTTACCTACTTACGTTTGTCCTACGACTTCCAGCGAAAGATATTTCTTCTTATACTATTTTTATGTTTAGGTTTCCTCGATGTGTGTCCCATCCAGAGCGTCTTTACCTCATCTCTTGAGTCACCGGAATCTGGCTAGTAATCTCTTTGAGTAGTGCACTAGTGATTCTGTCATACCGTGTTGTTCCTTCTATTTCGTGCAAGCACTAATTAGTGAATCTTTGTAGTTTAATTGCAATTGTTTTATTTATTTTCATAGTTGCTGATCCATATAAGAATAGTGATTCATTATTAGAGTTACATACAGACCTGTCATGGGTGGTTTAATTTTGCAACTAAAGTTTTACACTTACGAAAAATAATCCTCTCTCTCTCTCTCTCTCTCTCTCTCTCTCTCTCTCTCTCTCTCTCTCTCTCTCTCTCTCTCTCTCTCTCTCTCTCTCTCTCTCTCTCTCTCTCTCTCTCTCTCTCTCTGTGTGTGTGTGTGTCTCTCTCTTCCTCACTCTTTCCCTTTTTGTCTGTCTGTCTGTCTGTCTGTCTGTCTGTCTGTCTGTCTGTCTGTCTGTCTGTCTGTCGCTGTTTTTCTTTCTTTCTTTCTTTCTTTCTTTCTTTCTTTCTTTCTTTCTTTCTTTCTTTCTTTCTTTCTTTCTTTCTTTCTTTCTTTCTTTCTTTCTTTCTTTCTTTCTTTCTTTCTTTCTTTCTTTCTTTCTGTCACACGCACGCACGCACGCACACAGACACACACCACACACACACACACACACACACAAACACACACACACATATATATATATACACGTTTGTGTGTGCGTGTGAAAACACAAAGACAGCTTATGACAAGTATGAGAAAGAGGCAGTTTGTAGCAACGTTTTAGGAAGAGAAAAAAAAAATTGGAATATTGTGTGACAACTGGAAAGATTTGTGGAAAGAGCAATGGAGGAAGACAACGAGAGGGGAGTCTGTATAGCTTCCTGCCACATTACCGAATAGGTGCCGGCGTTGGGGCGAAGGGGTTACGAACGTAATTTGCAATCCCACATACCACCCGCGTAACACAGCTGCGGGCGATTTGGAAGCAGACCGCCTTGCGCTAGTTTTCCGGTTTTCATACAAAGATATGAGTACCGGTCGTTCAGAAAGCAATGACAAGCTACTAAACGTAAACTTGCCAAGAAATCACCAACAGTCAGGGACATGCACTACTGGCGAGCTGAAACGAGAGCGAAACTCGAGTCTAGTGCTTCCAGTCCATGTGGACAAGGCTCAAGGCTCGTACCGGAATACGATCAGCGTTGCCAGTAGTGGACTGTGCTCAATCTTTAAATGCTGGTATTGACTGCGACGTGCGGTAAAGGATAATCAGGAGCATGGGATCTGGACGACACTCAAAGCTTAGGGAAAAGCGCAACTGGATCTTCAATCAGTCTGCCACTAGCGCCATCATTATAGGAACTCTTGGTTGGCTACTGAAGAAGGCGACGGAGTATGCGTGGGAATTGTCCCCATTGCAGTTATGTCGGTCCTTGATTTGATACTTCATATTTCATATACCAGTATGTGCGTTGGCCTCATCTTTACTCTTATACGATAAAATGCTCTGTAAT